>JAQJVL010004283.1:0-47147 GCA_035578905.1 Stictocephala bisonia | reverse complement strand
CCAAAACTAGTTTGGGACAAAATGGGTATAAATAAAAACAAGTTTACTTACTAAGTTTTTATTTAAATACATCATGTAACTAAGTAACTTATACCAATACTTCATTTGTAAATACACTTTACATGACTTTCGTCAATTAATAGAGCTCATTTTGTGATCGCTAGATTGCCGTTTTTCCTGGATAATATTGCCCGGTAAACTGGGTGCGGCTTAGATTCGTGTGTGGCCTTTTTTAACCTAATTTTCAATCAAAAACAAGGGGTGCGGCTTAGATTCGCGTGCGGCTTAGATTCGAGTATATACGGTAATTGGTTATACATAGCTTTTTTCAAATAATTTTGAAAATACTGGTAATAGAGAGAGAGGCCTATAATTAGCTATTTCAGTGCTGTCCACCTTTTTTATATAATGCCTTTATTTTTGCTATTTTTAATTTATTAGGGAAAAAATTCCACTTATTAAAGAAGAGTTAATTACATGTGTTATTGGTTTAGCTAGGAGATCAACGGCATTCTTTATCACTTATGATTGGGATGTTGTCATAACCCGTAGTATACTTGTTATCAAATGATTTAATTATTAGTTTTAATTCCTTTTCACTTATTGTCGAACGTTTTAAATTTTAAATTTGGTTGTAAATTTAGATTAAGATCTGAATGTTTTGTTATTAGAGATTTGGATATGTTTCAAAATTGGGTATCACCTCCTTATCTATAAACATCTACAAAGTAGTTATTAAAAGCATTACATATTTTATAACAGTCATTAATTACTTTGCCACCTTGATTTATGGTTGGCTTAACTAAATTATTGGTTTTTGTTGATTTTCCTACATCATTATTTATCAATTTCCAAGTGGTTTTAACCACATTTTTTGATTTAGCTATTGATTCAGAAAAATACTCTTTTTTAGTTTCTTTAATTTTCTTTAATAATTGTTTATTTAGAGACTTTTCTACTTTTGTGAATTCTTTATTTTTTTGGTTTTGACCATTATTTGAAAGCTCTATAATTTTTTGTTTCATTTGTTTTATTTCATCACTATACCAAGCCGGTTTAGTACAATTATAGCTGCGTACTTTGCCCAATGGAAAACTGAGGTCAAAGTAGTACAAGAAAATTTTATGAAAAATATCAAATGTTGTATCCACTGATATTTTTTGTATTTTTTTTTCAAATGTTGTATCCACTGATATTCCACATTGTAAACGTCTTCCCAAGTTTCATTCGCCAAGTTGTTTAAAAATTGTCTATAATTTTCCTCTGTAAACTGTCTACAAGGTTTTGTAATTGGCTTATTATTTAATTTTTTGTTAATTATGAAAGTAATTTGGAGAAGCTGAGCATCATGATCCGATAATTGTGTGTTCAAACGCTAACATTTAGTTTAAAATTATTAAAATTTTACAAGGAAATTATCGATAGCTGAAAAACTAGTTTCTGTTATTCGAGTAGGAAAATCAACAAGATATCTAAATCCATTTCCACTAATTGAGTCCACCAGTTGCCTCTCTTCACGCTCATCCAACACATTGATATCTTGGTCTCAGTCAATTATAATTGCCTCAACAACTTCTCATCTAGTGTTAAGTTTTTGGGTGTTTTCATTGACCAGAATCTAAATTGGAATGAACATATAGAGCAAATATCCAATAGGCTGTCAAGAGTAATTTACCTCTTAAGGCGTTTAACATCTTTTGTTACCATAAATTATGTAAAAATAGCATATTACGCTTATTTCCAATCTATTTTTAGATATGGTCTGATTTTCTGGGGGAATTCAAAACGCATTAAGGAAATATTAGTTATCCAAAAAAACAGCAATTAAGAGTAGTTTCAGAATCAAGTTTATTTGAACATTGCAAACCCCTTATTCCAGTATTTGAAAATTCCAACTATTATTAACTGTATACCTATTCGATCTCATTTCTTATGTTTTTCAAAATCCTCATTTGCTACATTTTAATTACAAAAATCATTCTCACAACACCAGACAGAAACTGAACACATCAATACACTTTTCTAGATTGACGAAGTCTCTTGATAGCCATGTGGTATTGTGCTTGAAAGTATACAATTTCCTTTCCCATTTAGTTTTGAAGTACAGTCAAAAACAATTTTTAACTAAGTTTTACATATGGCTCCTGGAAAACCCCTTCTATTCTGTAGATGAATTTTTTACTCTGAACCACATTGACTTCTAACCTTTTATTACGTCATAAGACATTATTAAAATATATATTGTATTTCATTTATCTATTTTGTTTTTCAATGTTGAACAAATGTTTGCACTTAGTTTAGTTTGAAATTAAGATGATTTGACATTGTCCATAATTGTAAACAATTTGAGGGCAAATAAATGAATTATTATTATTATATTAATATCACCTGCCACTATTATACTTTCATACTTGCAATTAATAAAATCCAATAAAAACCCCAGCTTAACTAGAAACCCATTAACACGTTCAGTGCTATAGTAAAAACACTCTAACCGACCCGGGAAACTGAGTACTATAAAATTTAATTTTACTTTTCATAAGGTATAGACAGCCCAAAAACAGCAAAACGAAGTTGGTTGTAGCATGGGAAAAAGTTGTTTATGACGTCATTAAGTTGTGGTCTGGATACGGTCCATCAGCCCCTTGGGATGCTGGAAAAACCAATCAATAGGTGAGCCATCACCCAGGTATGGCCACCAATAGCTTATTGTCCTTCAAAAAGTTAATTTTTTTGAGTCCAGCAGCTGTTGTTACACCAAATAAGGTTCAAAACTTCATCATAATCATCACTTTCGTCACTTTCGGTGACGGAATCTTCACTTGTAATAATGTTGTCACTCAAGTCAAGGTCATCAACAGTGTTGTCAGCCATGTTTTCAACAATAAAAATTACACTAAATACTACACTAAACTACTTATTTACATAAAGAACAAACTTATTTACATGAAGAAATCACTAAATTACATCAATAATTGTAAAACTCCGCTCGAAAAAACGATAGATAAAAACGAAAAACGCAAAAATATAGAACGGTTCACATTCGTATAGCGGCCGACGTAAGGTCTACCTCGCGCAAAAGCTGAGCTCACACTGACTGCATAGCAACAACAGTGTAGAGTGGTATGGGCCCGGTCCACGCGCTCCCAGCGCCCGGCCGGCGGTGGATCGTATACGGTCCACCCGCACTGAACGTGTTAACAGAAGTGCTTGGAGAGCGATAAATTCCCACCACAACAAACAACAGAGAAAAATTCATATTCAATGACACTTATTTCAAACTCTTTTTCAGTTATCAATTCATTTAAATATTCAAAATTAATAACTTTACTTTTAAAATAACTCTTTGAAAATATAACTA
The DNA here is from genome assembly GCA_035578905.1 of Stictocephala bisonia. Taxonomy (NCBI): domain Eukaryota; kingdom Metazoa; phylum Arthropoda; class Insecta; order Hemiptera; family Membracidae; genus Stictocephala; species Stictocephala bisonia. The sequence goes on along the minus strand of JAQJVL010004283.1, from coordinate 43,786 downwards.
CGCTAACACCAGATGATTGATTTCTAGCAAAGAAAGAAATAATGAGAATAACCATTAACATTTAATCTTTCTCCATTTCTGGACTTTTCATATTATGTTCGGATAATATAATTACATCTGGATTAATTTCATCAATCGTAATTTGTAAAGAATCAATTCGAGGTTTGAGGTGTTGAATATTTTGATGGAAAATTGATATGTACTTCTTCAAAACAGGTGTTGACTTATTTATAAAAAACCTCTTTATTCCTATGTTTGTTGTGGTGACAAATTAACAATTGGGGAGTTAACATCATCACACACGTTATCACTGCAGAAATGGGAGTCCTTTAAAAAGCTTAATGAATCTACATTAGTTGGGTGATTTTCACGTAAAGTGTGTTGTAGCGTCAGTCTGTTGGTCATTGCTCTGCTTTAATAACACTTGCACTTCACTGACACGTTGAAGCATACTTGGTGACAAAATCTGAGTGGTTACTAATGGGGAAGGAAGGCCAGGAACAGGAGTAGTATCATTATAAGACTTATTTGAGGTAACCACCTTCACCTGACACTTCACTCAATACTGCTTCAGCATAGCTCTGGATGCCAGGGACAATCCTAGGAGTAGATGCAGATGCAGAAAGTCTCTCATCACTCGTGCTTGCCTCGTTCTGAAGATGATAACTTTCTAGACATTTCTCAATTTCTTCTTTCAATGATTCTAAAAAGTCAGAATGCAATAGTCCATTTCGGAATTTCTTATAATATGATTCGTCACAGGTAACAACTCGGACAACAGCTCCAGTATTTTTTTGGAATTTAACAATATTTTTGGCAAAATATTGAATGCTGATGTGATCCCTCACACATCCCATATGTACTGGCCGATTTCTCAGTTCTCAGTAGTGTCGGCTTTTTCAAAGGTCTATGAACGAGTAGTATATAACCGATTTGCCTCTTAGAATCAAATTATTTATTGAAAAAGGAACAACATTGCTTTCGGTCTGGCAAGTCGGTGGTAACTGCTACAACTGATTTCGTGCAGTCCATTTTCCTTAATATTGAGAATAAGAGAAAAGTTCTTGATCTGAGCCAAGCTTTTGGCAGTGTATCCCATCCAAAATTGTTAAATGCTCTAGACCAACTTGGTGTTGATAAGAGAGCATCTACCTGGTTCTAATCTTAATTGACTAACCACAAGTAATATGTTGAAATATTTGGGGGGGGAAATGGGAAACAGATTGGAAAATTTAAATCAATTATGCAACTAATTGAATATGTTCTCCAAGGTTCCATTTTGGGCCCTTTATTATTTATATACTATTTAACATGTTTTCTGCAGCAGACTGCCATACTTATAATTATGATAAAAGCAACGTTGTGTAAAAATTTCAAGTGAATATATTCACTACTTTTGTAGTATTGTATACATACACATAAGGAAGTTAATTTTTATATGTATATAGATGTGTCTTTTACGACCCAAATTTTATAAAAAATATTTCCTATTTAGGCCAATTCTAACATAATTTAAGTAGTAAAAGTTTAAAATTTTAATTTTGTTTAATCCTAGTTGGAGTAAAAATAAAAAATATACCACTATTGAAATCTTGTAAATGTTTTGTGATATTTAAAAAGTCGTCAAATAAAATGTACCCTTGTATTCAAAGTACTCTCAAACAAAATATATAAAAACTTTTTTATATAAAAGATACAAAAGTTTTGGTATATTTTCTCCCCAAAAAGTGTAAACGGAAACAGGGCGTTTCAAGCATTACCTGACCTACAAATAAAAAAATCTACATACATTTTACAAATAAAAATAAATGTCAGTGCTGAAAAAGTGCTACTGTGACCAGCTGATTGTATGTACATATCACACCCAAATCATACCCTGTAAGTTTATTACTGTAACCATGATTGTTTATTTATGCAAATAACAGTAAGTTATTTTATTTCTGATAAAATCAAGTAGTCAGCCCTTATTTTTCTAACAACTAAAGTCAAAAATAGTTGATATTAGCCTAAGCCATAGCAAAGTGTAGCCGGTGTTATCTAGTATGTTAATAAAGTATTAAATTACTTAGTTTATTAGAGATATAGGACATCAGCAAACTTACTTCAGAAGAGAAGTCCACTAACACCAGAGTAGTAAACAAATACAAAAGAATTACATAATCCACAAATCTTCTGTACCACTGGCACTTTCTTCTTCATGTAAGTAGAGAGAAACTGTAGAGAAAGTAAACTACCAGCTTCCACTATTGCTGGATAGGTGGCAGTGGTGGGGGTTGTATATCCATAGAGCAACACTCAGTTATTGATGCAGTTTTTTTCAGTTGGTAAATGTATGAAGTTTGCTGATGGAGAAGTAGTTGAAGGGAAGTGGTCTATCTTATGTTCAGATTAAGTGGGTCACGGTATTTTGTTTATCCATTGGTGTGCTAATTCCATCCTTCGTAGTAGGGAACTATAGACATGGGAAGGAAGGGGTATGATTATTTAAATGGTGTGATTCTTTTGTATTTGTTTACTACAATTCTGGTGTTAGTAGACTTATCTTCTAAGGTAAGTTTGCTGATGTCCTATCTCTCCAATATACTAATTCCCTTTAACCTAACCTAAATTAATTACTTCGTTGAATTTAGTATCCGTTTATAGTACATTTTCTTTTATTTTCAGACAAAAATTACTTCATCTTCCAAGTACGTACCAACATTTCCTCAAGGTAGACTTGTCGACGTGTTGCAAGCCTAAGTATCCAGTGACAAATCCAGTGACATCACCTATTCTTCAGAGGCTTTTCATGGACAGCCAAACTCCTGACAGGATAACTCCAGTAGCCTCAGCTACGTCTCAGAAATTTGTCCTCAACAACCAGAGTCTCAATACAACACAAGTAGCCTCAGCTACAACTCAGAAATTTGTAATTGACGATCAGACTCCTAATGAAATATATCTGACGACTCCACCTGTAGTATCTTCTGTTACATTAAACACTGGGACACAGTACATTCATAATGTGTACCCGAATAGAAATTATGTAGTTGTTCAGGCTCCCACTCAAAATGAAAATACAGTACCTACATCCACATTGTCCAAAACAGTAACACATTCACATACTACAAACAGCTCGCCTTTGTTAGTGACTGAGTTTGTAAATGTCCCTAATGACTTGCCACAAAAAAATACAATTCATTCAGAAAATATGGCCTCAAGGCAATCTAATAATGCTCTTGACCAACCACAGCAAATGATAAAATGTAAGTCTTGGACTCCTGCACAAGTAAATACAGTCGGGCTGTCTAATAATTCTTCTGAGCCTCAAATTGTTCAAGCTACTGAGGTAGCAATGAATGAGAAAAGCTTAAATTTTATTGTTACTTCAGGTAATCCTGATGAAAACAATATCATAATCCCTGATAAAAATAGTGTGATAGTTCCTGATGAAGATTGCAGCATCATTTCCAATAATAAAGTTAAAGAAATAATTTTGACGGCCCCAAAAGCAGTAGAAACACAAGTCCTAACAGCTCGGCAAAGGATCGAGAGGAGACCCATGCCAAAGTCAAAGAAGCAGTCACTGTTACGAACAGTGTTAATGAATGAAAGTATTGAATCTATGAAGAGACACTTGAAGGTTGGTGAAACTGAAGCAAATTCTAATTTTAACATAGATTCAACCAAAGAAAATACTGAAACATCTTCAAACCAGAATGATGTGGCTTCCAAGAACAACAATGAAATCATTCACAATAATGTAGAAGAACCTATTCTGAAATCAATAATAGAAACAGCTACAAAATGTTTATTTGAACTCCAGAAAAAACAAAACCCAACATCAAGCTCCTGCCAAAATAGTGAAACTATAGATAACTCTCAACAAGATCCTGAACCAAACTTGACGAAAGAATCTTCCAACTTGCCAAAGATAAAAATTAGAACTTTAAAAGAACTACAAGATCAAAGTATTATTTCTGAACAGAATAATGCAGAAATATTAGAAAAGAAAGGGGAAGTGTTGAATTGTAATAATGATGTAACAGATGGCAGAGTCTCGCCTGATGAAGTAAATGTCACTCCCTTGAAGGAAGGGATAATTGAGGCATGCCGTACATTAGTAAGTACACAAAAAAAGTTAAAAGAGTTAGCTACAGTTATCTCCTGCAACCTTCTTTATGAAAAGGAAAAGGCGAAAGATCTAGTTAGCACATTTCAAAAAATTGTCAAGTCATGTCAAAGTGAATTTGATGTCATTAACAAAACTGTGAAAAATGAGTTTTGTAATGTGGTTTCGTATACTAACATGGATTCTTTGTACGAATCAATGAAAAATGCTCCTACTGAATCAACCAATGAAAGATTTTTGAAAAAAAGGCGAAAAAGAAAAATATCGAAAATTCATGGAAAAAGGAAAAAATCTCTCTCAGTTTCTAATTATTCTTCTGATCAGTCATCGTGTGTGATGACTAGTGAAACTGCAGGGCGTTCCAATGTTGATGAATTTAATCTATTGGATAACCAGCCCTCAGTTCTTCATGAAAATCTGCCTTTAACGAATCATCAGATATTAAAATTGAAAATTATCAAAGGTAGGAAAAAAAGGTGTTTATGGAATGATAAACGTAGGAAACGGAGCAGATATAACTACCAATCAAAAATCATCAGATACAATAAAGATGGCTCTATTATGAAGCAAAGGGGGCGTCCCCGTAAACATGGATCATCAGATAATTCAGATGACGATTTTAGTAGCTCACAAATACAACGTAATACTGACTTAGATGGAAGATTACGAAAACAAAACAGGAAACCTGTTTTACCTTTGAGAATGTCCGGTAGAAAACATCCATCCTCTGAGGCATATATCTCACACTTCATATCCACTGAGCCATCCCCTCAGTTTAGTCGTTTGGTCAAGCCCTGCTCAGTCCTCCTCCATAGGTTACATCCAAGGATTGTAGAATTATTGAAGATGAGAGCAGCCAAGGTTCTTTAAATAATCACGTATTTAACACGTTCATTACATGTGCCCGGCTTATCTTGTTATTTCCTGCCTACATACAATCAGTTTGTGCTTGGTGATTGCGTTCCTATTAGAAGTTATAGCTATCAGGTGTTTTCTTACTTTTATGCTCTTATCCTTTTTTATTTTTGTAATAATTGTTAAAAATTAAATATTAACATTAGTTAATATCTTGTAACACTCCCACAATGGAGTCAGGGTCCAATATGGAGCCAGCAGTAAATGCGTTAACTGGATTAATAGTGTTAAATATAATTGAATAATGACATGGGATTGACCATTGATGTTGGTCTGAATTCCTTTTTAAATATATATAATAAGAAAAGTCAGCAAACTTACCTTAAAAGACAAGTCTACTACCATAAACGCTGATAAAAATAAAATATATACAAAGGACATACATTTTTATGTCTTGTGAATCACTACATCAGTTCTGATTAGTTCATTCACATTTTGTTTCTATTCATAGCTTCAATAATTAGGTCCATCAAGCCTAGTGTACAAGGATGTTTTTTTGCTCATTGATATCTGAATTTTAGACTGTCACACACGTGAGAACTTCCATTTTATACCATACATGTTTTGGTAGATATTAGGTAAATTGTTTGATGTCTTGACATGTGCTATTTTAGTCTCATTATTTTGTTTTAAACATTAAAGATTGATAAATTATCAATCAGTGATGATTTAGTTTGTTTGTATATTTATTTATACATGTACATAATGTATGGAATATATTAATTAGATTTAGGATAAAACTACTTTTGTAATTGATATTGATTAATGTTAGTGTAGTTTTCCAAATATATTATTTTACTTATATATATATCGGAGTTTATTAATTCAGTTATTAAAGTTTTAATTTTTGTGATCTTAATAAAAACTCTTCGTGGCAAAACTTTTTATCGTTATAGTAGTAGTTGAATATACCTACAAATGTTGCTTTTTATATTTCTGAATTATCAAGCAATTGGTAATATTTTCATAACCATAGGGGTGAAATCCTAATATGACTGAAAATCAGTCTTTCTATTATTTTTATATTCGTATGATGTAATTAGTTACGTTACAGGTGTGAGTTGTACATTGGTGTGAAATGATGTTATTTTGTGTTTTTATTGTTATATCTTTGATAGTGTGATATGACTTTGTAGATAGTTATTAGTTTTTATATATCAGGTTCAGTATAAGTCAATTTTATGGTTCATCAAATACCATCAAACTTTATGGTTTTATTTAGACCAACAATAGTTACAAGTCTTAATTTATTTTTGGAACAAATTTATATTTAATAGACATTGTTTACTGTTTGTTTTACTTATATTGCATTGCAATATTGTTTAATTTTTAACTAACTTACCGTTAGTTAATGGATTAGTAGGCATGTAATATCAGTCACTATGGCCGAGCAATCAAAGGTGCAAGGAGTTTGAGCCTTAGTTAGAGAGGGGCAGGATTGAATCCTGGCTTGGAAGTTTTTTCAGTAGCATCCACCTTTTACAGTAATGGTTCTCCCTCTTGCTCTGTCTGATAAAGTTCTCCGCACAGACCAATAGTCTATTTGGAATGGGCAGCGAAAGTTTAAAAACAAAGATGAGTCTGTCCACTAAAATAGAACTTGTTTTTTTATGTTTTATATGTTTATATAGTATTATAACTTTATACTGCATATATATATATATATATATATATATATATATATATATATATATATATATTTCCAAAAAATTTATTTTCTAAAACTAGACAATATTTTGCACAAATTGGATAACTCAGATTTTAACTTTTTTGAATATTTAGAACATTTTCAAATCATAGTCATAGTATCCTTCCCTTATAACATTGTTTTGTTTAATTTATGTGTAAAAATTTATAAACTATAAACACTAATTGATTAATTTATAAATAAATTGCAATAAAATTTGTTCACATTGTTAAAAAAAGATTTACCTGTGCCAGGTAACAATGGTTTTGACCAACCTGACTGCCCATAAACGTTTAGCGGTATTGACCCATCCAAGCACGTACAGTGATATTAACCCACCTACCCACCCATGGTGTAAGTAAGGTGTGCTACTGCGCATATGACCGTCTATCCGCTGTGGCCGCATGACGTCAGCATGGGGTATCCACTCCACAGATCTTGTAGACTTTCCTTCCCACTGTCTTTTGAATTATTTCCCGTAGTTTTAAGATGAACAAAAAGAGATAAATATTACCATGACATAATAATTTGACATTGGGAGGATTTTTTAAATTTATGAGATCACAAAGTTTTGAGTTCACAAAGTTTTGTCGGGAAAGTTGTAGATAATGAAATGATATAAAAGTTTTGTTTCAAGCTTTTGCCTGTAAAACCAACCGTTTTCCGAGTAGCTAATTAAAAACTAATGCTGCCAGTGTCGGCACGTGGATTGGGAGTAATTTATGAGAGTTCTTTGACTTTGAACAAGGTTAAGTAACAATTGTTTTGGTGCGAGTGACCAGCGCAGCTGTTGGTTGAGTAAAAGACTGCAAAACCAAGTAGCGCCATACCCCAAGCTGAACTCATGCGCAGAACGGTTTCAAACTCATCCTCCTGAATAGCACACCTTACTTACAACATGCACCCACCCATTCATATTTACAGTTGTATTAATTTGTATATATGTGTAATATATACAAATTAATGTATTTTAGAGTTTTTGTTCTCTTTGTTTTAAATTAGCTGTCTGCCCATGCTTCACTACATGGTGGTTCTCTTTGTTTTCTTATTTCTTCCAACATGATTGCATCCAGCCTATCACATCAATATAAAAACTTGTCCTACAGCCTCACCACTTCATGAGTAATGATGCTTTCTAAAAGCTTAGCCTGCAGCCACATAACAATATTGCTCAGTACCTGCGCTTTTATGTTAAGTTTTAGATTTCTAATAATCTCAAATTCATAGAGGAGAAGGAAACATGTTGTATCCAACAGTGTGCTAAGTGTCTGCGAGTAGTTATTTCTCCACTTTGCAATTCAATCACAGGCAATTACCCCCTTTACTATCCACAAAATCCTCAAGGATTAACGTAGTAATTATTACTACAGATCTGTAGAGATGTACATCAGTTGAGTTGTATTCTATATATAACTGCCACTGAGGTGTTCCCTGCAGCCATAAGAAAGAAAGACATAACCTATGTATCTTTTTCTCTATGTTAAAATAAAGTAATCAAACTCGGAGGAAATAACTTTTTGTAATAAAATTTCAAAACTTATTTTCTTACCAAAACATCTGCAATTTCGGATCAACAAAGAATTTTTCAAAGTCTCATTATTGCACACCTACAACATAAGACTAATCATCTTACAAAATTTCAGCCTCGGAGATTTAGTACATTTTGAGATAGAGTGATGAGTGAGACAGTGGTATTTGGATTTTATATGTATAGTTAAGAAACGTACAATAAATTAGCTACTATATATTGTTATTTTTGTATTTTTTTTATAGATTAATTTTGATAAATTTTGAAAAACTCATGCAACAGACTTAATTGCCACTAGGAGCTTTAAAAAATTGGAAAGGTTGTTTATTTGAAATGTATATATGTGTCATGCCAGCTATTGATACTGTCTCAGTGTAGGATAAGAGTGTTCAAAAGGTCAGACACTACATGTTGATATAGTTTGTAATTTTCTTGTATTTTTTTTTTTTTTTTTTTATGAATTTATTGTTTACTTGTTGCTTAGTTCCCTTATAATGATGGCTTTCACCATCCGTTTTGAGAAACTATGAATATAGTTTACTCACTCCCTTTGTTGGAACCAAAATCAGTAAAAAATGTTTAGTACTGATAATTTTGTGCAGGTTTTTAAAATTCAATTTCATTTTGATTGTAGTAAACTTCCCATGTTGCTTTAACCCTTTGCACGCTACATAAGAAATTTGCTATTTCTTTTAAACGTGTCATAAATTTAAAAAAAATATTTAAAAATGTTTAAAGTTCTATTTAGAATTTTGTTATAAGGCCAACAACTGTTAAGAAAACACAATCCAAACTGGTATTTTTTAAATCAATATTTAATATACAGCAATTTGTAAAATTCCCATTGTTGAACAATTATTCTGTTTATTTACTCATAAAATCTATAAAAAAATTAAATTAGATTAAGCTAAAATATATATGTAAATCATAATAATTATTTACCAAGTTTACTAATAAGATTGACATACAAGCACTTACAAGTATCCCTAGAATGTTTTTTTTGTGTGAAATAACTCAAAACACTCATCTGGGTGGGTCCGAGGAAATCCCGTAATACGCGCGGCGCAGCAGCACACAATGGCCGCTCGGTTGCCATGGCGACGGTGCGTGAAGGTCACGATGACAAAAAACGTTGTCATCCTTTCTGTTGTCTTCAAAATTACCTCAATAACCATTTACGTACACGTTAGTATAGTTTTATCACTTAAATTTAAATATTTATCTCAAAATATTCAAATGCGAGAAATACGTAATACGCGTTTTACGTAAATATAACGTTGCGAGAAATCCCGTAATACGCGTGGAAAGGGTTAATATGTTTCCTCTCTGTTGTTGAACATTTGCTAGGTGCTTATTTACTTGAATATTTTTATATATTTAATAAGTATAACTTCATAAAGCTCACTTGTGTGATTCTTACCTTAAAATATTCTTTATTCATGTATGAAGTACAAAATATTGAAAAGTGTTGAATCCCAATAAAACTTAATAAGTTAGAATGACAGTTTTTATATCAAGTTTTGGTTGATTTTTCTTGTTTCTTATTTTTATATTTTACTAGTGTGTCAGTAACAAAACATCGTTTTATACAAAATCTGTACAAAAAAAGACAAATTAAATAAATGGATGTATTTATTAGAAAAGCAATAAACTGTCATCACTTACTGGTCATTAAGTTCTATAATATTTTTTTTATTTTGCTATAAAATTTGTAAATTTTGTTTTTGTAAATTTTTATGTTATCTACTTTGGCATGTATTTCTGAAACTTTCTACCCATTGCATGTTGGCTTTCTATTGTAAAATGAAAATGTATACTGTTTGCACAGAAATTTTGTGCACCAGGGTTGAAGGTTGTTTACAAAGGAACTAAGAGTCCTTCGAAAATTTAATCACACCATTTTTTTCTTGTTTAATTTTACGTTATGACTTATAAATTTGTACATTTTATTTTAAGTGTTAACAATTTTATCTTAGTTGGAACAAAAAAGTACCAGATTTTAAATAGTAATTCTCAAAAGTCAGTTAATGTATTGCATTTATATTTGAATTCCTGACTAATAGGAAGGTTTTCTGTAAGTTTTATGAAGTTTAGAATTTTAACTTTTCGAGAAAAGAAGTTCTGCTCAATTCCCAGAAGCATTGTTTTCCTGACTTCTAGAGGTCATAAAATTAATTATTTGACCTTGTACTCCCTATTAGATATATAGTTACGATACACTACTTTCATATATGTAAGTAGAGGCAGTGATTTTATATTGTTTTAAATCAATGTAAAGTTATTTTAAGTTGATTAAATCTATTTAAAATAACCATATTTACTTACAAATATGAAAGTAATGTTTCATTACTTTACAGTAAGCAAATTAGTTACTTTGAAATTCAAATGAATACTACTTGGTCATTAATTGCCGAAGTCCGGTTTACGGCAATTAATTTCTATTGAATAGGCCTTTAATTTGATACCAAACTCGGCCTAGGCTTACCATTAAGATTTTCGTTCAACTCCACGTGGGCCGTCCTCCTGAAAAGATGAAATGTTGCTAATGGTGTCAAAAAGTGTGTTCTTTGTAACCATAATGATGTACAAGATTTTACATTTACACTTCACTGGTTACATAACTATTGTAAAAGTCATTGAATAGTTGTGAAAGCATTTCCATTAATTTTTTACACCCTGTAATGTATCTATTAACTCTTACACTACAGAGTTTCAACACTGTGGTGCCATAATGAAACTAATAGGCTAACTTTATTATAATGATGCTAAAGATCTTACTATACAGTTCTCATGAAGTTTCAACACTGTGGTGCCATAATGAAACTAATAGGCTAACTTTATTATAATGATGCTAAAGATCTTACTATACAGTTCTCATGAAGTTTCACGGTTACTTTTGTCCACCTGTCCCAGAATATGTAATAATTTTTTCTTGTTCTATTATTTATATTCCTTCTACAACAACAAAAACCGTGGGTACACACAGTTTCATGAATGAGTGTACAGGTAGGTATGGATTACCCCAGAGTATCCCAGACACTTATCAAATGAAGGGTGTGTAGTTAATCTTTCATATTCAAAATACATTTTCACAACACTACCATGAGTTCAGCTGTTTTCGTTAAGTGTTATAACCAGCGAAATGTCATATTTCCCATAGCTATCTATTGTTGACAGTCGAAAGTAACATTGTTTACTTGGAAAATTTTTGAACGTAAACAATGTTACTTTCGATTGTCAACAATAGACAGCTGTGGGAAATATGACGTTTGAATAAAATTCCTAATAAAGTAATATCTATTTCCAACAATCATAACTGTACAATTAATTAAAATGTGCATTTAAAATAGTAGAGCTGATTTTATAAAATGTTCCTAATTAAATAAAAAGTTAACATTCCAACATTTTTTATTCAGTAGTGTTGTGAAAAATATTCAAAACTCAAGTGAAAATGTTTTGCATGTTCTCGACCAATTGAAGTGCTCGAGAAGTCTCGCACTTCAAACATATGGTCTCGAACATGCAAAATCTCATTTTCCACTATTGTTATGAAATATGCTATTCCTTTTTTTCGTGAAAAAAAGGTCCTTTTTTTTCATTTATTTGCATTTTACTTGGTTACCAAAATGTGTCAAGGAAAATATACTTTTATACCCAGGATTCGAAACAACTTTGTAGTAATTAGTTTTGTTAAATTCAGTTAATTTAGGCTGAAAAGGATACATTTTTTGTTGTATGCATTTATTACTTTATAAGAGTTTTAAATAATTTTATCTGTCGTATGATTAAATTGGAAACACTTGTATAAAATCATATAAAGCTTTATTATCAACACTCATAAACAGGCAATGCAACTAAATATTTTAACTATTTTTTAAAAATATACGGATTTTAGTTAATTTTAAAGAAATTTTTCTTTTGTGAAGAACCCTTACCTCAAACTAATTTATAACATCACAGCAAAATAAGGAAATAGCTGTTATAAAAAGTTTAGTGGTTGTTGTCAACATGTAATATACTATTTACTGTTTTTATATTGCATGAAGTGAAATTCTCGTGGAAACCATAACTTACAAAACGGCTTTAAAATTATAAATTAAATTTAATCACTATTTTGTACACACTTGTAACAGTTCTCTTATTAATGACAAAGTGGACTAATATCTAATATGTATTAGAAGAATACACTTTATGAATAATATACTATATATTAGATATTATCTAATATGTATCTAAAATTAAAATCTTAAATTGAACTATTTTTATTACAGGATATCTGCTTCTTTAATACATATTATCCACTTTAAGAAGCAGATATCCTGCCATAATGTAGTTCAATTTAAGATTTTAATTTTTCATTCAGGTAAATTTTTAGAAAATAAAATTACATATCTATGAATTTGGTCATGTAATTGCATTAGAATTGAGTTTAATTAAGCACTTGTTCTTAATTTGGTTAAAATAAATATGTATAGAATCTTAGTAATTACTGCAAATTCTTTTGTAATACTGCAATAAAAATGTACCACTAAACACTGTGTTTCAATGGGATAGTCCTGCTGTAATTGTATTGAGTTGGTAAAATAAAATGAAAAATGTTTATCTAGGCAAAGTTAGGACTATTAGGTCCTCTCTTACGCTTAACATTTTAAAGAAATACTGTACTAATTACAATGAGTAAATAAAAATAATTTATAGATGTTCACTTTTTATGGGCACTATATTTTATAACTAAACAACGTTAATTGGAAAGACAAATTTAATTAAGAACAAAATTAAACATCATGCACAGTAGAACATACAAAACATGTGAATGTCACAACACAAATTTATTACAATATATATGTACATATATTAAGGCTATCGGTATTGGTAAACTGTTTTAACTTTTCTAAGACGGAGGGGGGGGGGATTCATTAAGAAACGAAAGTGGTATTTAAGTACTGGTAGTCAGTAGCCGAAAAACACAATACTTTGTGGAAGCAACACACATTCAAAATTAATATCAGTTTTGTTTAGCAGTGGCCAGTAGAAGGACTCTGCCACAACATTTAGCACCTATTTTGATAGCTGATTTACAGCTTACTTGCCAAGAAGTGTGTGTGTAAAGTATTGTTATAACCCTTTGAGTTGGACTACTATTGCAAAGCATCTTCCTCTACAATGTTTTACATGCCATAAATAACTTTTTAACCCAGTACAAACATTCTCCTATTTTTTTAAGTTAAACACCACGAAACATTATTTTTAATCTAATATAAACATTATTACTAGTTTTTAAAGATAAAATTACAATTGAGCAGGTGAAGCAAGAAACTCTCAAGAGTATAAAAGCCATTGTTTATGTGGTATAAAAGCTCAAAGGGGACATAAACAAGGATTGGAGAGACAGAAGAGATGAATCCTCCGTTGCTCTTGCGAGCAGAGTGGGGATATGAAACAGATGAATTATCCGTTCCTCATAATCATACTACCAGTACTGACTTAACAATAATTAGTCTGAGCTCACGGCCAGTAACTTTTGGACATAGGCGAAAGGGGCTCTTTTATGAAAACATTAGCCTAAATCAGTAGTACCAGTCAAAAGTAGTTCTTGACTGGTTTCTCAATCATAGGTTTCATCCGTATGATACATTGGTTGGTATGCTCCACTGTAAATAGACCATACTGTAGGTATCACGGTGAGGGTTCGCAGTAAACTGAGGTGACAGTGACGCCACTTGGGTGAACAGCTGGTTTGCTGTCAGATTGTGCATTCATTCCATCCCACTAAAACTTTCAGGTTATACTTTGTAAAAATTTGTTACCACGTTTGGTTGTCCTCTAATTTATAGTTTGTTGGGTTATCTTCATAACAAAATGTATTATAGGATAATAATTACTATGCCGTATTGAGCAGTTTCCGGTTGTATAACTTAAAACTTTTAAACATTTATGTCAAACTTAATTTGCTGCCATTCTTGGATCTTTAGTAATTTGTTGTGGTTTGTTTTAATTTGTAATATAACATTTAATATAGGACAACAACTATGCCCTGGCGTGCAATTGCTGGTTGTCGAACTAGTGAAAGACAATATAACGAAGGTAATACTTAATTTCATTCTTTCCCGAAAGGAAAATGTATGAGTAATGCCTAAATACGTACATGAAGGCTGACAATGCTCGTAGTTCTAAGCAGTTTGATGGAAATTATTTTCATATAGATTTTAAGAGTGAGAATTTAAATATAAAACATACTAGAAAACTAAAACGATCGTCAGTTAAATATATTGACATACTAAATTGATTTGTTTGTTCCAAATTCTAGCGAAAGAAATAAAATAGCTAAGACCCAAGAAAAGAAAAAATTTATTGTTCCTTCTGCAGGAAACAGAAAATAATCGAAATTTGGAACTTCTTTCTGCGTGTGTATATGAGGGCTGTAAAAATATCATAGTACTCATATTATTACATCTCGAAAACATTTCAAAGTAAACAAAGAACTGTAATGATTTTTAAACGAGGAAATGTAATTATAAAGCAACGATTCTATGAAATGGGACAGGAACTACAATTACCGGTAGCGAAAACAAAAATTTACATGTAAACCGCAGTTATGAAATTTTGAAACCGTTTTAAGAATTCCAGAAGAAGATAATAAATATACGAAAATGTAGCAGCTGGTCATAGAAGATATATCTAAAGCGGTAACATTACGTTGGTTATCTCAAAATGTCTAAATTTTGTACGAGTTGTTTTGAAATGATCTTTTCTAAGTGAAATAACAATCAAACATTTTGTTGTAAATATAATTAACGCCTGAATTTATTGAGATAAGCATTAACATTTTAAAAGTCCATGCTCCTGTGTTTCCTGATTTTGAAAATAATGTCATTTTATCTTATTATAAGATGAAGTCATAACCAACTTGTGCTATGACAGTAGGCATATTAATGATCAAAAGTTAAGACCCCATAACAACGTCCAAGTAGTTGTACGAAATTTGGTTGAAAAATGGAGGCAGTTTTCAATTTTACGACTTTGACAAAGCAATAGGAGAACATCTGCTACGTGATACATAAGCAAGTCGAAAAAAAGTTGACTTTCATGTTCATCTTGTGACGTGAAATGCTCTAATAGGAGCTTGTTTAATGATTTAAAAGTAGGACTGGACGCAACTAGTTTTACAAATCCAAGTGATGAAGAACGTCCTGTGTGGGTCTTTTAGTGGTGTACCTTTTGCACTAAAGATGAAAAAATAATAAAGAAATATGTATTTTTAAACTTCTGAATTATCAAGAAGGAGACCTAAAATATGCCCATAAATTGACAATAATCCATCTTCTTGTAGCTGGTACTGAAAGACAAAATGTCTGTAAAGCTGCTGAGTTTATCTCTGGAATTGTAGCTTCAGCAAATAAGTATAATAAAAATAACGTGAATATACACAAAAATGGTAATATGCTCTATTACATGGATGGAGGGGGAAGCCCTTGTTGCTAACACACCTGTGACTTCTGCTCCTCAGTATTTTCAATATTTAAGTGGTTAAACACGAGTTTTTGGACAAGTATTTTATACCTGTAAATTCAGTGATTTTTTCTTAATATAAGTGTCGTATTAGTTTTTATTTTTATTTAACAGTAATCAGTTCATTTAAAGGTATTTAAGTACAGTGAATAGTGAATTCAGGTTTCATACTGCAAGTATTGTAGGAGGATCAGTGTATTGAGCCAGCTGACCTTTGACCACCCGCTGATAAGCAGCCAAGCCAACAACTCACCATCTCATCACATCTGCTCTACAACTACAATCAATACCTCCAGCTGTCTGCTGTTATTTGTGCAGGTCTACTCAGAACTGACACTTGTAAATATTTTGCCACTACCTGGACTTTGTAAATATCTTAATTTGGAAACATTTTACTTGTATTAATATTGCAATTGCTAAATATCTTAATTTGGAAACATTTTACTTGTATTAATATTGCAATTGCTAAATATCTTAATTTGGAAACATTTTACTTGTATGATTATTGCAATTGCTAAATATCTTAATTTGGAAACATTTTACTTGTATTAATATTGCAATTGCTAAATATCTTAATTTGGAAACATTTTACTTGTATTAATATTGCAATTGCTTTTGTTTGTTTCTTTTCTTGAAATAATATTACTTAATTGAAGTCAGCTGGCACTCATTGGTGATGAATTGAGTAGTTACTTGTGAGTGTTTATTAATTAATTGACTGACTTTTCTACATTAATTGAATGGAATCAAAACAGATCAAATCAGCCCCTGAAGGGTGGAAAAGGGAAGAAGTTGTAAGACAAACTGGTAAAGCAAAGGAAAAATTGACGGTATACTTTTTTTCACCTGATGGAAATAAGTACAGGTCAAGAATTGAACTTCTAAAATTAATTCGTGAACGTAAAAACTCAACTCTAAAATTGAAGACTTTAATTTTATGCCATCTAACAATCAAACCGCTAAAACTGCTAGTGAGGCAACAAAAAATAAAAAATCATCCTATTTGGAAAAAAACCTTGTAACAACTAGCATTTCATCACAAAAAACTATGGAAAAATTTTGTACCAGCAGAGACCCTCCTAGTTTGGATGAAACAGTGGATGAAGTCAGTTCTATTTTTTTGTCCAATGTTGAAGAAATTTCAGATCTGAACTAAGTGAGAATCTTGTTCACTTATCAGACTCTTTTATCAACTTAAACATGACAATAAAAAAACAGTCGTATTCATTGCAAAAACTTGAAAAAGAAGCAGAAGAGGCAGCATTACTGTTGCAAAGTGAAATTAATGTGTTAAAAACTGAAACACTCAATTAAGGGAGAAAATAATTGAATTGAATAAAGAAATCACTTGCCTAAAAAATCGCTGTGGAAATTTAAGTGTAACTGTAAAAGATAAAAATAAACTCTTTACAGAAGAAGTGAAAAGCTGGAGAACAAGAAGAAAAAACTGAGTTTAAAAAACACATTGCTTTCCTTAAATGAAACAAATTAAGGTTCTTAAACTAGAGAATCTCAGCTGATGGAGAATATCCAACCCTGCCCTGAACCTGACAACAAACATTTTGAAAAGATTGATCAATTAAAAAACAACATCCGTGATTTGGAAAATAAAAATCGGGAAGATTTAAATCAAAATGAAAAGATTGTCCAACAGTTAATAAAAGAAATAGAACTTCTAAATACAACAACACAAAATTTAAGAGGTGAGAAATTTCAACTACAGCTTGATAAAAATGAAAATAAATTTGCAGCAAATTCCTTGAAACCGCAACCACAATGCTAATATAGGTTGCATGCATTGTTTCCCTCCAGTCCAGGATACTAGGTCCAAAACAGTCCATCAATCTCAATCAAAACAACCCCAACATGTCACTAAATCTATTTGTTTTGAAAATAATAAACCGTTTCTCTATACTTAACTCCGAAGACACTTCAATAAATAGTGATCCTGTTGTATTTACAGACTCTCCTTTAAATAGAATACTCCTATGTGCAGATAGTCATGGTAGGGACCTGTCACGGCTTATCAATCAGCGTCTTAAGTCTCATGAAGCAGTAGGCTTTGTGTACCCGGGAGGACGGGCAAATCAGGTTTTAAATTATCTCAATATTGATTGGTGTAAATCTTATCACAGATGATATTATTACTAATAGGCCTGTGGATCAAATGATGTATCATGTAATGAAGCTCACCTTGCCATTGAGACAATAAGTAAAACAATAACAAAGTATAGTAAGACAAAAATTATTTTGGTTGATCTACCCCTCAGATATGATTTGCCAAAGTGGTCCTGTGTGAATAAGGAGATAGAGAAAACAAATAGTACCCTGAAAGCATTATGTCACTTGAATACGAATGTTACCTTCGTTGAAGCTAGTAAAGCTGGACAACACCTACACACCAGGCACGGCATGCACTTCAATAGAAGAGGGAAATCATGGCTAGCAAATCATGGAAACCGCATTTGTAATGCGGTGGCTGGAACACATTTAAACAATAAGCAGCCCAAACCAACTGAACATAATCACACCCTCATTGACACACTACCTGACGCTTCACCAGCAGACCAGGTTCAACAACCAGCTGAGACATCCACAATCAACGTCTCACCTACACCGTCGACTGCCGAACCCTCAACCAACGAATCTAAGACCCAAACTCCTCCTAATGTAACGACAGTTTTTTAGTATGAATCAGGATAAGTCTAATAATTTAATTACAATAGATGATATAAAAAAATTCAACACTTAAAAATCAAAAAACTAAATTACAGATCTACCACCAAAATTGTCAAAGTCTTTTTAACAAAATAGCTCTATTAGATAACACTGTTCACGAATTAAACATAGATTTTTTATGTATACTGAACATTGGATGGTCCAAGAAGAAATAGAACAATATGTAATAAATAACGAGTTACATCTGGCTACTAGCTTTTGTCGTACTAATAGGG
The DNA here is from genome assembly GCA_035578905.1 of Stictocephala bisonia. Classification (NCBI taxonomy): domain Eukaryota; kingdom Metazoa; phylum Arthropoda; class Insecta; order Hemiptera; family Membracidae; genus Stictocephala; species Stictocephala bisonia. Next base: position 25,082 of record JAQJVL010004283.1, on the reverse strand, counting down.
TACATGGAGGTGCTGCAATTTTCACTAATTTGATTGTTCTAAGTTTAGGGTGATGAACAAAATAAATAATATGTCAATTGAAATAGATTGTGAATTGGCAAGTGTAGAAATATTAAATTTAAACATAGTTCTAGTTACTGTCTACAGAAGTCCCAATGGAGATATTCATTTATTTTTATCAACAATAGAAAGAATGTTAAGCTATATCACTCGCTTAGATAAGTTGTCTATTGTTTGTGGTGATTTCAACATTAATTTTCTAACTCAAAATCAAAATAGAGAGAATATTGTGAACCTTTTCATGATGTATGGATTAGAAATGACAATTTTTGAACCCACTCGTGGTTGGAACTAGCCTTGACAATATCTTCACCTCTCTATCCACAGATTTTACATCCACTGTAGTTAACAGGCATATAAGTGATCACCTTGGTCAAATATTTTCTTTCAATTCACAAACAAAAAATGATACATTTCAAATAAGTGTCAATAATACATTAGTAACAAAAATTAATTCTAATAGTATACGAGAATTTAAATATTATTTAAATAAGGAAAGTTGGCGAGATATGACAATGGCAGTACAAGATATTAATCTAAGTTTTCAAAAACTTGTAGATACAATAGATTATTATTATAAATTATGTTTTATAAAATCAAAATCAAACAAATTTAAACCTAGAAAGAGCACAAAACAAGTTGGTACAACTCGGAGTTAAGGAATTTTAAAGGATAGATTGGAAATGTTGTATAATCTTTACAAATCAACAGGTATTGCATTTTACAAAGATGAATACAAAATAAAAAAAACCTAGTACAGGTCAAAGATAAAACAAGCTAAAAAGCAGGCCATGCAGATCTGATCCGGACTCACAGAATAAAACCAAAAACTTTATGGAACATTGTTAATATTAAGAAAAAGCATTGTAACAAGGCAACTAAAAACAATTTTACCCCCAGATGAGTTTAATGATTTTTTCATAAATGTTGGCAATAATGACATTGTAACCCATGTAATAGCTTTAGTGTTTATTTATCAAATAATATTGTATCCGAAAATGTAGCAGATTTTAAATTTAGCTTGTAAAAGAAGAAGATATTACTAAAGTAGTAAAAGAATTGGCTTGCAAAAAAGTAAAGATCATTTTGGGTTAACCAACTTATTGATTAAGGAATCAATAGACAATTTTGTAACACCACTAAACACTATTAATTACGCCAGTATCAGACAAGGCGTATTTCCTGATATATTGAAAACTGCAATAGTGCATCCCATTTTTTAAAAAAGGTAGCCGGGATCAAATAGGTAATTTTAGACCAGTAGCCATAGTCCCCGTGTTGTCAAAAGTTATTGAGGTAATAATAGGAAAGCAGCTGATGTATTACTTAGAAAGCAGATAAACTAATATGTAAAGAACAATTTGGCTTCCGTAAAGGACTATCTACAACAGATGCGTATCGTTTTCCTTAGTCAACAAAATTCTCGATAGCTACGAAGGTGGAGACCTTGCTGCGATCACTTTCTGTGATCTCAGCAAGGCCATTCGACCGTAGTACAGCATGGTATACTATTGGAAAAATTAAAGCATTACAAAATCACAGGAACTGCATTAAAACTTTTCAATTCATATCTCCTCAACAGAAATCAATACGTGCACACAGAAACTGGAAATTCTTGCTGTAAAGCGTTGACTGCCGGTGTTCCCCAGGGTTCCGTTCTTGGGCCTCTCTTATTTTTAGTTGCTGTTAATGACCTACCTGTAAATTTACCTGCGCAGACTATACTTTATGCAGACGATACGACAATTCTTACAAGGAATTCTGATTATGATCAACTAAAAGAGGAGTCTAAATTTAATCTAGATTTAGCAGGAAACTGGCTTTTGGATACAACCTAATATTAAACAAAGACAAAACCAGTACTATGATGTTCGGTCTTAGAAATCATCCGGAAAAAACTCAACAATCAAAATTCAAAATTCCTGGGGTTTAATATTTGATTCAACTCTAAATTGGCATCAACATATAATCGAACTTAAAAAAAAAGACTAAGTTCAAGTATATTTGCACTGAAACGATTATGCGGAGAGCTTGAAACGGATGCTCTAATACAGGCTTATTACGGACTTTTTCACTGTCACATAAATTACGGCCTGATTGTTTGGGGTTCATCTCCCTACTCTCAAGAAGTTTTTATTATCCAAAAAAAAGCTATCAGAATAATTACAGGATCGGATAAGTTTGATCACTGCAGAGAACTTTTTAAAGATACAAAAATTCTAACTTTATATTCTTTGTTCATTTACCAAAGTATCATGCATCTTAGGGCTAACCTTGATAGAATAGAGTGCAGGGGTGACATTTACAATTACAATACCCGATCTAGAGACCTTATCAATTTACCACAGGTAAGACTGGCTAAGTCTGCTAAAAAAACCACTAACTCTAGCAAGTAAATTGTACAATAGAATACCAATAGACATTAGACAATTAAGAGATAGCATTTTTAAATTAAGACTAAAAAGATTTGTTTGTAAAAATGCATTTTATTCATTGGAGGAGTTTGAGGATAAACAATGGACTGCAAGAGATTTTGATTTGTAAATAGTTGTATATGTGAAGAGTCAATGTATTTTGTGAAATATTTATTGACAATAAAAAATATTCTATTCTATTCTATTCTACACAACTTCTTAACAACAGTATTTTATTTATTAATTTTAGGTATGTTACTGTATTAAATTGATCAAGAATATTAATTCCAAATAGAAAATAGTACTCAGGAAACGCTATATAAAAATTTAAATGATGAAATAAAATTCTATGTTGAAGATGGAGCTGTATTGGTTTTCTGTATATAATTTTTTAAATAAAACAATTTAAACCAATAAAAACTTTTTAATAGTGAGGCCTTTCGATAGCAAGGCTATCATCGTCAGACACATCACAAATAAATATACAAAAAGTAAATAAAAATAATATAAGCTTATATAAACATATGTTTTAAAAAATTTTAACTTTAGTGGCTAAATATATTATTATTATTCTAAATGGTAGTTTTATTATGAATTTGAAAGTATTATAAATTGAATATAAATTAATTGTTTATAGTTTTGAAAGTAAAATAGAATTTTGAATCGGTCCATCTTCTTGGTTTAATAAATTTTCAGAATTTGCTTTGTTAATGTACCATGATTCCCATGCATTTAAATATTTTGGTGTTGTTATGTGTTTTAATAATTTTAAATTGTTTTCTGTAATACTATGGCCAGTGTTAATGCAGTGATTGGCAATTGCAGATTTTTCTTCCCTATTAAATTTTATGTGTGAAAAATGTTCTTGAAATCTTTTTTTAATTTTCCTTTTTGTTTGGCCTATGTATTTGCTGTTACAGTCATTGCAGTTTATTTCATAAATTCCTGATTTATTTTCGTCATTCTCAGTATCTTTTGGATTTTTTAATTTATTTTTCAAATTATTTTTAGTTTTATATGAAATATTTATATTTGTGTGTTTTTTAAATGTTTTGTTGATAGAATTTGAATATTTTGTCCATGTTATACTATTCCAATTATTATTTTTTTTCTTTTATTGGTATAAGTTTTGTTTTTGATTTTTTTCTCTTGCTTCTTTTTTGCTTTTTTTAACATACAATCTATTAAATTGGTATCGTATCCATTGAAAATTGCCACACGTTTAATATAATTTAGTTCTTTTTTGAATCTTTCTTCTGATAGAGGTGTATTTAGTAATCTAAAAATAAGAGAATGGAATACAGCTCTCTTTTGTGCTGGTGGATGATTGGAGTCATTTGTTATGTATCGATCAGTATGCGTGGGTTTACGGTATATATCAAATTCAAGTTCTTTAGAAGTTGTGTTTCTAATGACTAATAAGTCTAAAAATGGAAGTGAATGATTATATTCAATTTCATGCGTAAATTTTATGCTGGAGTAAAATGAATTTAACAGATTTATAAAATTTTGAAGGTTTTCATTTTTGTTAAACACTGCAAAAATGTCGTCAACATAACGAATCCAAACTCTAGGGAAGTATGACAGTGATTCTTTTACTAAATTTTCAAAGTGGCTCATGAATATGTTTGCTATGAAGCAAGAAAGAGGATTTTCCCATGGCTGTTCCATCTATTTGGGAGTAAAATAAGTTTTTAAACTGAAAAGTGTTTTGATTCATGCATAGATTAATAAGTAGCATGTATTCTTCAATTTCTTTACTTGACAAATGACAAGCTTGAAGCCAATCTTGAATGAGGAGGATGGTTGTTTCCATAGGTACATTGGGGTATAGTGAAGTGACATCAAATGATATTAAGTATTCGTCATCTTCAATTTTTGTATTTTTTATTAAATTTAAAAATTCATATCTATTTTTTACTGAGAATGAAGGAAATTGCGGTAGTTCTGCTAGCCTGTTCTGTAACCATTTAGATAGTAAATATGTTGGAGAGTTAATGGAGGCAACAATAGGTCTCATTTCTTTTCCAGGTTTGTGGACTTTTGGTAAACAATATAATTTTGGAAGTATGGGATTTGGTCCAACAAGTTTTTTGTAAAGCTCATTACTTATCAATATATTACATTGTTTTAAACATTCTGAAGTTGAATTTGTAAATTTTGATATTGGATTTTTTAGAGAATGTGTGTAGGGACCCTTATTTAGCATAGTTTCAACTCTACTGTAATATTCTTCTTTGTCCAAGATTACAATCGAGTTGCTTTTATCTGATTTTAAATAGAAAACATTTTTTCTTTGTAAATTTTTTAAAACTTCAATATTTTTCTTTTCTTCATTTAAAATATTGCGTTTATCTTCTTTGTTTGTGTCCTTGGTGAATTGTTGAGTAGATATCAGATCTAATCATTGTTTTTTGATTTGAATTTAAATGTTGAATATTTGTTTCAATATCTATTACTAATGATTTAATATCATTTTTATCTCGAAAATTAAAATTTAAGCCTTTATTCAAAAGAGATATTTCATTTTGTGAGAATGATTCAGAAGATAGGTTTTCAACTAAAACTTGATTTGGAAATACATTAGTATTGTTGTTTTGAATTGTGTCATCATTATGACTTTTTAATTTATTTAACTTCTTCTCGAGTTTCTTAATTTTGTTTTTACATTTATACTCAATACTTTGTAGTAAGTTTTCATAATGTTCTTCAAAAATATTGTAATGAACAGGTAATAAGGGTTTGGTTATTTTTAAATGTTGTTCCATAGCTTCAATTTCTATAGAAGCTTTTTTTGAGTAAAGATTTTTAATTTCTAAATTAAGCCAATTCAATTTAGCATTATACAGTACTTTGTTAGTTGTACAGTTTTTTATAGGTATGTTAATTTTAATAAATTTAGGAAAGATATTTAAACGTTTACAATTTTTAAGGAAATGAATATCACAATCAATTAACCTTACTTTTTGTTTCAATTTGTGGAGTTTGTTCAGCTCTGAAGACTTGAGGGTCATCATGTTCTATGTTGAAGATGGAGCTGTATTGGTTTTCTGTATATAATTTTTTAAATAAAACAATTTAAACCAAAAAAACTTTTTAATAGTGAAAAAGAAGCAAGAGAAAAAATCAAAAACAAAACTTATACCAATAAAAGAAAAAAATAATTGGAATAGTATAACATGGACAAAATATTCAAATTCTATCAACAAAACATTTAAAAAGCACACAAATATAAATATTTCATATAAAACTAAAAATAATTTGAAAAATAAATTAAAAAATCCAAAAGATACTGAGAATGACGAAAATAAATCAGGAATTTATGAAATAAACTGCAATGACTGTAACAGCAAATACATAGGCCAAACAAAAAGGAAAATTAAAAAAAGATTTCAAGAACATTTTTCACACATAAAATTTAATAGGGAAGAAAAATCTGCAATTGCCAATCACTGCATTAACACTGGCCATAGTATTACAAAAAACAATTTAAAATTATTAAAACACATAACAACACCAAAATATTTAAATGCATGGGAATCATGGTACATTAACAAAGCAAATTCTGAAAATTTATTAAACCAAGAAGATGGATCGATTCAAAATTCTATTTTACTTTCAAAACTATAAACAATTAATTTATATTCAATTTATAATACTTTCAAATTCATAATAAAACTACCATTTAGAATAATAATAATATATTTAGCCACTAAAGTTAAAATTTTTTAAAACATATGTTTATATAAGCTTATATTATTTTTATTTACTTTTTGTATATTTATTTGTGATGTGTCTGACGATGATAGCCTTGCTATCGAAAGGCCTCACTATTAAAAAGTTTTTATTGGTTTAAATTGTTTTATTAAAAAAATTATATGAAATAAAATGTTTTCCGAATATCTTAATTCAGCTAAATCTAATACTCTTTGAAGGTTTATGTTAATATGTACATAAGGTTTTTTAAAACATAATTTTATTATTTTTGTCATTCATGAAATATAAAATAATTAATTGTTTAAGTATAATCATTACAAAATATGTCTGCCTTATTCTGCATCAAAAGTTTCAAGTCTAATTTATATTAAAACTTCTTAAAAAATAAATTATAACAAACGGAATTGTCCAGTAAACCTATTCCACACTTATCCGTAAAGCTGCCACTTCGCCAATCTGACGTGAGTGACGTCATGCTGAGTGGAAAGTAGTGGGGGGAAATGTGCGTGATACCATTGATTTTACTATATAAAGAGATACTCCATCCATATGGGAGAGTTGTGGCGAGGCCCAAAAACTGTTTTGAGGCCCCACGCTGCGCTGCGCATAGCCCTATTTGCTCTCTTTCTCGCACGCTCTTCCGTCTCTGTCTCACTTCCCTCCTCTTAACCCACTCTCCCATTCTCCAGACAGCCGCCCCGCCCTCTCCTTCCTCAGGTCCCACACACAAACAACATCCTGCTTAGATATTTGTTTACGTTATTCCATATTGCCAACGTTTATCCGGGTTCTCTGTTTTTATATTTGCTTGCATCTCTTTCGAATAATAAAGAATACTGTGTTGATACTATTACAGTAAAACTCAGTGTGACATTCATTTTGAATAAAGAAATATTTATAACGGAATAAATTAAAACACCATATTGATTTATATGATTAACACACCGTGTATTTGTAAATAGACTCACTTGAATAGACCGCTAACTTATCGGCAATGCTGGCGATAATTACTGCTGATTTAAGTAAACATTTTCATATTATTTAGCCCATCTGAAAAATCTTTATTTATTGCAATTTAACCATCGATTAGGTGATTACAGTAAATCGACTGTTGTACTCAATCATTAGTTTTTCATATTCGGTAATTGATTAAAAAATAAATTGTTTTCAAATCCAATCAATGACTATCCTTTCAATTATGAAATTAACCTGCAAATATTCTAGGAATATATAATATAGTGAAATATTAAAAAATGTGACATTATTTATTTCTTTGACAAAATAAATATTGAAATAGGCCTATGATATTTATATAGAATAATACTGGGAAATATTATCGTGATAGAATATAACTAGACTACTGATTATTTAGATTCAATTTTCATTATTTTAATCAGGTTGTGAAATTATTGTTAATTTTGTTTATGTCCCCCTTTAAAAAATACCGTTTTATAACATTGATTGAATCAGACCATTGTAAAAAGTATGTCTAAGGTGAATATAATTAAAGTTAACACATCTGTTTTTCATACTATTATTTTACTAGATGTGAAAGTATGGATAAACTGCAATTTATTTATATTTTCAATTTCTTTGGAAAAGACACTCTAGAATTACACTGGTAACACTTCAAAAGTAGCGTGACCAGCAATAACATAAGAAATAACTAATTTTAAGTAACCACAGTCTAAATAATAACAAAATTAACTATAGCCGCACTCTGTGGCGTTTTTAATTATAACAATTCGAATATGACTTATTTACACAACTGAGAATGAACAGAACAAACTATGTCAAGAACTAACAAAACTATATAAACAAATAACTATTACAAATAAACAATAATATAGTTAAAAAATAATATGTAAATTTGGATTTTGCGCATATTTTGAACTGTAATAGTATGGTTTCAAATTGAAACAAATATATATATATATATATATATATATATATATATCGTATTAATGATAAGCATACACTTTCAAATGAGATAAATTAATCCTAAGTAGAAGAACAGAGACCTTTTTTTAATAACCAAACACTTCAACTCTAGAACTGTGGGGAGTAATATAGGCTATACATGTTTAAAAATTATTGTAATTTAATAGTACCGTAACAGAATATAAGCAGATATGTGCTTATTTTGTAGTATAAGTTTGGTGCTATTCGGAATCAGACCAGTGAAAATTCAAGTTATTTTTGGTGGATTGTGATATTTACGGAAATATTTCTATAGCACAGCTTGAGGTCTAAGTTGCATTTTTGAGCGGCCAAGACTGGACAGACTACCTGAGATCGGTATTGCGCGCAACTCGAGTACTGGTTTGGGGCCTTCTTGGGACATCGCAATTAACGCAGGTAGGATTGCGCGCAACTCGTTAACGGCCAGAGAGTGAGGTAGGCCTATTACACGATTTTCGGCAACGCGACTGAAGAACTGAATTGTGTGCGTGTATGTTTTTTTTTCTTTTTCATTTTATGACTCCGCCACTATTTACGAAATCATCAATACAGCAAATATTTTCTCTTTATCTCCATCTCTTTACATCAAATAAAAAGAAAAAATGCCAATCCTGGTATAGACTAAAATAGGTTTACTTTACCTTCCGTCAAACAGTTCACAGCGTGTGATGGTGATAACAACTACATGTTTCGCCGTGAATACGGACGGCATCTTCAGGTTAAAGAAAACAAATAAGTCCAAGTGGTATGCGTCACAAATTAATTAAAAGTTAATAAACACAATTCACACAAGAGGAAAACAACGAATATTAAAACTTTCGGTAGGCCAACCACACACATTTCACTGTCCACGGCGTGACCCGGAAGCAGATTTTAATATTGTGGTATTTATGACAAATAGTTCAATTTACTTTTAAACAAAAAGGAATATTCATTTATAGTTAAAAATACAGCAATAATTATACAATGCAATATTGACAAGAAGCTTTAATTACTTGATAAAAAATGAATAATGATTTCAATAATATAAAGGGTTAATTCTAGTATTAAATGTGAACTATATGACAGATGATAAGTTAATGAATAATTAAATTGTTATAAGTTATTTCTGATACTTCTAATAACGCATCCTCAGATGACTTTCCTTTGATAAAACCGAATTGACATGGATTAAGAAAATTTAACTTCGATAAATAACTATGGAGTCTTTTAATCATTGTTTTTTTCAAAAACCTTAGAGAATACAGATAACAATCTCATCAATTATATTTTCAGTAAATGTACATTAATTTGGTCAGAGCCAGTTAATTTTTTATTTTTTAAAAGCTTAACAATACTCTTAATTTAATTTAAATCTGTTGGAGTTATAAGTACGTAAGTACGTAAAGGTGGAAGGGTATTGGAATGTACAACGTCTGGACGGCTAGACTGGATTGTGATAAGGTGATTGTTTATCTTATCAATGACGAAGGCTCACGCATAACTTCGCCGTTTGGCAATTCAATTAGCTCAACTATTTTCTTTGAAAACCCACTTGTCAAGTTATTTATTACCTTCCACTGCTCAGATACATCACCTTTACAGTTTTCTAATAATGTTGAATAATAATTTTTTTGTAAAATTGATCACATTATTTAATTCAGTAGTACATTTTGCAAAATAATTTTGAAAAACTGTCATATGGTCTTTTCGTAGAAATTTTATATCATTTTTTACGTCTCTCAAATTTATATAAAATGTTTGGTATGTGCTTATATAAAATGTTGGTGTTATTCAGGGACTTAACAACTTAGCCTTTAACAATTTAGAACTACCACAATTTTTCTTGCTACTTCTAAATGTACAATTACTTAAAATATCAATAAACCTACAATACGTAGTATTTACATCATTTTAGATAATGCATAATGTTTTAACTAAACATCTGTAACACACTGTTATACATTGATAAAATAACAAAAAAATGTCCCCTAACATTTTTTATATTCACAAACCCTTAAGGGCTAAATAAAAGATCGCGATTTCTTTCCGTGCAAGACTTAGCACATAGTAAAATCAATGGTGATACCTACCGCTACCGTACAATTTAGTCACCGTTGTGAACCAACAACCGGATGAATCGGTTTATCGGTTTTTTTTATCTGACTCAATTTGTGATTGTGTGTCCCGTTACTCCGTTGGCTGGACTGTCCTGTTTTCGGCCGTCTCTAGCCACAGGCGGCAAAGAGTCACCTTTGGTTTGAAATTTAAATTAGAAAGAATAATAATACTATACTAACGAAAGGAAAAAAAAATTGAACCTCTGAATAATACACTACACTACTATAGAAGAACAGAAGTTGTTAATGATGTCAATAAATTCTAAAATGAGTGTCCTCTGGCGAGTCCTGTTTCCCTAGTCAAATGAAAATTATTTCTTCTTAATTTGTTGACAAATATTTCAGTTGTTCTGAGGCATTGAAATTGATGAGAGAGAGGCATGGTTCAAGAATTTCATGTTCTTAAGTGTTACTCCTGTGAACATTTTCAGGTTAGATTTGTAATATTATTTCTGTGTAAAACTTACGCCTATTTCTGAATAAATACTTAAAATTGGATTATTTTAAAAGAAGGTTTGGATTTTTTTGTGGAAAGTTCAATTTCTCAACAAAATACTGTTTTCTGTCCCTTCAACAGGTTAAGTTTATGGGAGTAGGACCAAATGAGGAAAATCAAGCTAGGTTTAAAATTTCCTCTGTATTTAACCCTTTCCCTGTCAGCATCAGATTAATATGACATGGATCTGACTCCAAAACTGCTAGCGTTGCTCAGAAAAATAATTTGTTTTGTCTTGTAGTCATTGTTTTACATATATTTTTTATATTCTATAATTTCAATATAGACACGAAAAAATAGATTTAGCAAAGGAATTCAGATTTGTATAATTTTGTATAAACTTATATAACCCTGTTTATTTTAGTATTTCATACATAATTTTTGTATTGAATTATTCAAAATGATATCCTATATCAAATACTTAATTAAGCAGATTTAACCCTTTCGCTGCCAATGTCCGATTGATCGGACAGAGTTTCAAACCAACACCGCCAGTGTCCGTTTCATCGGACAGGCAAGGTATATGTTAAAACACCATAAACTTTACTTTATTCACGTTTAAAGTTGTTTCGCCGATTTTGTACTACATATAAAGTAAGGGTAACCTTTGAGTTTACAGTCCAGGTGACCTTGGTGGTAATAAAGAACGCAATTGTTCTGTGTGTAGCAAAGACAGTGTTGCTCAAGGTGGCAAACGAAAAAATATCAGGTACATTTGCAAAAAAATGCAAGAAAAGTGTCCATCCGTTATGCCTTCGAAAACATAGATGCTAGAAATTAATGTGGACAAGATGATTGTGATGCCAAGAATATAATATTACTGTGCTTATATAAATAAACATTTATTAGTAGAATAATCTCGTCATCATTATACATTTTAGATTTTACAAATGTATATTTTATTCTAATTGTGTCAATGTTAGCATACAATGACTTACTAACATTTGTTCAATAACACCATTTTATTAAAAAAATTATTATATTTTTATTTGTCATAGTTTTACAGGTAGTATGTTTTATAACTGGACATTAGAATACAAATATTTGTAATGGGTAAATTTCTTTTGTTTTTCTTACAGGTAATCTCTTTAGGAAACTAATAAAACTAAAAGTAATAAATTTACTTCATAAATAGAACTTTTATAAATTTTTAATAAAATGTGACAATATTGGTTAACCCTGCAAGTGTGAGCCATCGGAATTTCCAACTGTCTCGTTTCGTCACTACTACGTTATTATTATATGTCAAATTCCATTATAATTACCACCAATTGGTTCATGAGGTTCCATTTGTTATATTTAGATGTCTTTAGTTGCACATTTGACTGAATACACTCTGCTAACAGCTGATGTATTTTATACTACTGTCGTCAATTTGTCAGATGTAATCTGTGTGTTCCAGTTTCTTCACGTAAACAACAAACTCACTCAAGCATACGCACGTCTATCCATGTTATTTCCTATAATAAACAGAAAGTCATCTTTAAAACCAGAATGTACATTTTTAATATATAAAACAATTCTTCGGCCGTTAATTATGTATGCCTGTCCAGTTTGGGGAATGTGCATTTCTTCCGGCAAACTGAAAAAGATTCAAATTTTCCAAAACAAAGTTTTAAGAATTGCAGTTGATAGTCCATGGTACATACGTAACTCTCATCTGCATGTAGAATTTGGACTCGATACCATTGATGCTTTTATTAAAAGAAGTTGTCGTAAGTTCATGGCAAACTTAGAAAATGTTCCAGGAGCTATTAGCTTTCACATTGGAGAACCTACTTTGAACAGGCGTTTGAAAGCCAGACTTCCTCAAGACGTGTTAGACTGATTTATAGGCATGTCTATGTAATACTTATTTGTTTATTTAACTTACTTAAATATGTTATATATATTTTTTGTTTACTGATTGTATTCATGTTACAGGGTGACTCATATATGAGCGAACCCGATAATGTTATTATTCCACCTGTTACATTTTCTGTGTATAATATGTAAAATGTTGATCCAGAAATAAAAGTGTACAAAAAAAAAAAAAACACATTATTTTGTTGAAATCTAACCTAATTTTTACCGTTTTTTTCATACATACAGTCAAATATTGTTTATATTGTATTTACTGATATTGATTTTAGTGTAAATATAGTTATTGTTTTTAGAAAATGTAAATATATATATATATATATATATATATATATATATATATATATATATATATATATATATATATATATATATATATATATATATATGAACACTGCAGGTTACTGGTAGGCCTGTTTGTAGCTGGCTTGAATCTTAGTTAGGGGGCCTATGCCTATTTTATTTTGTAATTTATTGTTTGATAAGAACATCATTCATAATGACAGATACTTGTAGATCAAGTGATATTCCGGATATTCTATTTCAAAGTGAGATTACTGAATTTGAAGTTAGTGTATTGAAGGTATGGTAGCAAATGCAAAACACGCAATTTTTTATTTATGTGCGAATTTACTTTTTGGTACTTATAACTTCCTATCAATACTGGTTTCTATAGATACCTATACATTTTTGTAATCTGTATAAAATTTTACATAATTTAACCCTTTTACCGCCATACAATTATTGCCGGTCGAGCGCTCGACCGCCATAGTAGGTGAGGGTCAATGTGTCACTCAGCCGCCAGACGCTAGGATCATAGCGTGTCGCCCGGCCGCCAGAGCATTTTGCCGCTTTTTACAACCGTTCACAAAAACGATTGTGGTTACATCAATTTGAAAGATATAAGAATTCTGTTTTCACCATTTTATTCATTAAGAAATTATCTTTAATGTGATATGACTTACTAGTCTGTTACTAACATATAACGTTTTCGTAGGAGCAAAAATAAAATGCAAAATAAAGTTTAGAAATTTTTTTTAATTTTAAAGTTAATAAGAAAAATAAAAATGTCATTTTAAAATTCTTTGTATATATAATTTGGTTTGAAATTTAATAGAGAACAATTGAGTAAGTTTTCATTTAAAAAAATTAAGAATTGTTTTTTTATAAATAAATGACTAAAATAGTACAACAACTCATTTTAATCAGAATTAGGAATAGAAAAGCCTATAGGCGTACATACATAACATACTAGACGAACTAGAATCATCCATACTATCATAAACATTATCATCAATTACAATGTTTGTCCCTGATTGAATAACATTGTTTATCAGTGTTCCATCACTTACTGGTGAACGTCGCTTATCACAATTTTGGCACTGTACTAGTATAAATATAAAACAAAAATACACTTACATAATAATAAAATTCATATAAACACGATTGAATAAACTATACATACTTGTATCATAACCTAAAAACACCAATCTCAGGAACACAACAGACAGAAACTGATTTCTTCACCATTCAATCAGCTGGGCACTGACAAAAATAATTGACGTTTTTCACATATTTTGTGTTTACTATGCAAAAGTATTGTATTCAACTAAAGTAGATTATATTCTTGTTGTAAATATTGTTCTGAATATAGTGATATATATTTATGCTGAAAAAATTAAATAATTCATTGTATAAACAACAAAAATGCAGAGGGCCTATATATAGGCTCTTGGCGGTCGAGCGTCACTACTCCCAGGGCCTATATATAGGCTCTTGGCGGTCGAGCGTCACTACTCCCAGGGCCTATATATAGGCCCTTGGCGGTCGACTGCCCAACTTATTAGAGCCTATATATAGGCCCTTGGCGGTAAAAGGGATAAAGAAACTACCAAGCTAAAATAATTATCACTGGTGTTTTAAAAATAAGCAAAAGAAAAATTTATTTATTTATTTACATATTTATTTTGTCTCTTATCTGATACCAGATTTACAAAAATAAAGTTAGCCTTCTAATATATGTACTGTCAAATGCTACATTTCAGGCTGAAAACAATGATATACAGCAAGTTGTATTTATACAATAATAAGGCAGCTTGGAATATTAATTTAATAAACCTTTGCGAAACAACTAATTTTGCTACCACACTGGGGGAAGAACTATACCACACTTGCAGGGTTAAAAGAGCCTGGGCTTTTTGGGTGTGTAAAATCCTAAGTATTTTAATGATACTTGGGATTTTTGGAACAACTTTTTAAAAAATTTCTGGGATGGAAAGGATTAAAATTTGTTTGTTCAACACTTCTTAATATTACCATGTATTTTTAAACTATGTTTGTATAATTACGCTAAAAGTATGTAATTATTTTTTCAATAAAATTATTTTTTTGGCCTGAGAGAAATACACATTTTACTTACCAAACCAAACTTATCCTATCTATTTACTCAAGAAAAATTCATAATTTGTGTAAAATTTGGGTGCCTGGCTTCTGGGACAGCCACAGGCCGTCCCTCTGGCAAGAATATATGTGAATTAAATTTTTGTGGTCAATAGTTAGTTTTTATAATGGGTTAAAGGGTTGGCTGTTTAAGAGCTATTATTTAAATATTATTACTTATTTATAAGTTTCTTGATTAGCATGTTACGTGTTGGTATATATCATATAACTTAACATGTATGTCTCAAAACACTATAATGACTAGATGTTGAGTCAAATATTTATATAGTGATCGATTTCGTCCATCTATGTGGACATCTTCGGACTGACTGAAGCTTGATCATGATTGTTGTTTGTTATTGATTTTTTGACATGAAAACATGTCCCATAATGCATTTCATTAATCACATGTTATAATTTATTTTTCAATTTAATTGTATTAGAATAAACTGTTTCTGATTCAAAATTAATTTGTTCATTGATTATTTTTTGTTGATTTTCAAGTTTTGCTTCGTATATAAATAATTCTTCCCATGCTGACATATTTATTCCTTTCTTACAAAATTTCAATATTTTCATATTTTTATTTATATTTTCTATTGTGTGATCATTGTCAATTAAGTGTTTGGCTAAATTGGATCTTTCTGGTTTATTATTTTTCCATGCTGATGTGTGGTTTTTAAATCTTGGAATTTACAAGATAAATTGCGATGATTGTGAACAATTTTACATAGGCCAAACAATAAACTTCAACCAAAGATTTAAAAACCACACATCAGCATGGAAAAATAATAAACCAGAAAGATCCAATTTAGCCAAACACTTAATTGACAATGATCACACAATAGAAAATATAAATAAAAATATGAAAATATTGAAATTTTGTAAGAAAGGAATAAATATGTCAGCATGGGAAGAATTATTTATATACGAAGCAAAACTTGAAAATCAACAAAAAATAATCAATGAACAAATTAATTTTGAATCAGAAACAGTTTATTCTAATACAATTAAATTGAAAAATAAATTATAACATGTGATTAATGAAATGCATTATGAGACATGTTTTCATGTCAAAAAATCAATAACAAACAACAATCATGATCAAGCTTCAGTCAGTCCGAAGATGTCCACATAGATGGACGAAATCGATCACTATATAAATATTTGACTCAACATCTAGTCATTATAGTGTTGTGAGACATACATGTTAAGTTATATGATACTTATTTATGTACATGAAAATTGATTTTAAATAATACAAATAAATTAACTCTTATTCATTGAATATAACAGACTTAAAGATTGCTTCGACATAATTATTATACTGCAAATCATAAATTACTCAATCCTGCGCAATTTTGAGGTAGCCTAATTGGAAAGAGCACATAATTCTCAAAAGTTTTTTCCTCAAAGTATTTCAAAGTAGGCTAATTTTGAAAGTACTTAAAAATTGTTTTGAGGAAAACACTTTTAGTTTGTGAGAAGTAAAATTTTACCAAGAGAAAAACTGAAAAATATTTTGTTACTAAAATATAGTGTTGTACGTCTCGCCAGTCTAAACAAGTTTTGTAATTAGCCAAAGTAATTAATTAATCAACCAGAAATGTTGTACGAATAGTCCTTACAATAGGGCTTAAAAGTAAAAAATTTCTATTCAGAGCTAGAAATGAAAATATTTTATTTTAAATTTTGAGGCTGAGCAAATATTTAATCTGAAGGCACTGTTTTATTAAGCTCACGGTTCTCTATAACTGTCAAATTTAAAGTTGGGTTCTCTATAATAGTTTTCTTATCAAAGCTGTTTTAGTGTATAAAATGTAACTCGAGAAGAATTTTGTGAAGCATTTTTATAAAATTGTAAATTTTAGACTGGCCCATTTTTTTCATATGTTATTAGGTATAGAGACCAATAAATTCTACACAGGTTTCATGTTTGAGTAAGTTTATATCTCATAGGCCTATAGTTTTTTTATGAATGCCCTATCAAAGAACAAATTCTCACTCTACTTACAAAAGCCTACTTTGATAAGCAGGCTAAACCATCGCATGCACACAGGTGAAGTTTTTGACTATAAATTTGTCCACGAGACTAAATTACGCGTGAGACAGTACTTTACTTAACATGGAATCACTTCCGTGTTGACATAGGAATCACTGTTCCATGAGGACAAAGCCGAGCTTATTACATAAGCATAACCCACCAATTTTGGTACCACCTATCAATCAGCTTGAGTGGCTAGTCTTG
This sequence comes from Stictocephala bisonia, assembly GCA_035578905.1. Taxonomy (NCBI): domain Eukaryota; kingdom Metazoa; phylum Arthropoda; class Insecta; order Hemiptera; family Membracidae; genus Stictocephala; species Stictocephala bisonia. Next base: position 7,787 of record JAQJVL010004283.1, on the reverse strand, counting down.
ATCAACTTTGGTAGCAAACTTATGATCATCTCTTTGGTAGCAAACATGATTAGCTTGGGTAGCAGCCATGAATCTGGATTGGTACTAGGATGGGGAACTTGAGTAGCAACCGTTATCAATTTGGTTATAAACCGTGGTCAACTTGTGTAGCATCATTGATCATCTTCGGGAGCAACTGTGATCAGCTTGGGTAGCCACCTGTGATTAACTTGGGTAGCCACTTATGATGAACTTGGGTTGCATATATGATTAAGTTGGGAAATGGGCGAGTGGAGGCAAAGCCTCCAATGTGTACAGCTAGTTTAGAAAATTAAGAATGGTCTTATATCACTCAAAATGTGGTCTATCAGGACCGACTTATAATGCTGGGCAGCATCATTATATCAAACCTCATAGGATAGTGCTACATGATAAGTTTCTCCTATCATCAGAAAAGAATTGTTTGATTATCTCCTTAATGACAAAAAAAAAAAAAAGAAATGAAAGAAACAACAAAATTTAAATAACGTCTAAAATGCTACCCAATTTGTAATTGTTTATATTCAATGGATATAAAGATAATATTGCCTAATTTGTATAAATTTTTTGTAGTTATGGTTATTTTGATTAAATTAATCATTATATATAAGTATTTTAATTACTACTAACAACGCCTTTAAATTTAGACCTTTTTGTATTCTCTTTATAGCTTAAACATTCCTTGTAGTTTTTAATGACCCATCTTATCTTATATATCCTCCTCAGACCCATGCATTTGTTTAAGTGTATTTTTTCATGAAAACTGCATTTTTTGTACCGTTGTACCTTTAAATGGACACACAATACAACAAATTTAAAAAAAATATATGTCTTAGATAAAATACATAATGTGGCCTATAGGCCACATTAGGTATTTGTCACTACTAAAAAAGGTTTGTGACCCTTCTAAATTAAAACTGATTTTGTTCTATTTTGTTAAGAAAAATATTGTCATACTGAGTTTATTTTTGATAGATTGTCTATAAGGACTTTGAGTATGGGATTAGAGGAGGGTAATTACTGAAAAATACTTTTTGAAGAATACATTTTAATCAAAGAAATAAAAAAAGTTTCATATTTACAGATTCTGAGACTCATGATACAATTTGAAACAATTACGGTCAAATGTTAAGCAAAGATGCATCTTACAAATGGAGCACTGTACTCTTGCCTTGTTACTTTTGCATCCCGTCATCCTACAACGAAAATTCTTTCCTTGTTCTGGAATTGTAGGCATATGAAGTGCCATTGAGGTTCTTAACTCCTGTGGAGGGTGGGGAAGTGCATTTTTCCTTTTCTTTCTGATTTGCTGTTCATCATCTGTATCGTCTACCTCCTCATAAAACACGTGGCAATGTCGTTCCATAAATCAACTTCTCAGCAATTCGTTGACGAAACTCAAATGAATCAAGCTGATCCTTCTTTGCGGTCTTCAGTTGTGTCTGTTGGCGCCTGTACTCTAACCAAGCAGCAGCTAATGCAAAGTCAACTAGATGGAAAATGAGACGGATGGTCCACTTTCTGGTTCTTGCACTGATTCGATAGTATCCTATCATACGATCTAACAGATCTACGCCACCCTTGTTAGTGTTGTAGTTTTTTATTATACATGGACGTGGTACTTGCAAAAAGACTTTTCTTTTCTTATCCCATCTGGTACACTCATCACTTGGTGTAACGCCTTCATGTGACGATGCAATTACAACGCCTTTACTATCAAACCACTTAACTATTGCTATTTGGCCGTCATTCCTGATAACTTGGTCAGAAGAACCCCGTCCTTGCTTACACAGATAAGAGTCACTTCTAAGGTTTGCCTCAAAAGGTATTCTTTCTTTTCTCAGTGTACCTGTTCCTTGCATACGTCTTTCAGAATGTAGTAGATCAAGTAGGAATATCGAGGTAAAATACCTGTCCATGTAAATAAACGTGCCTGGGAGAAGGGTTTCTGACAGCTTCATAACTATCTTACCTCCCACATCCAAAGTATCACAGCATGGTTCGGTTGTTATCAAGTCACCTCTTCCCTGGTATAGAAAGAAATCTAAAGGAAGTCCATCTATGGCAGTTACAACCAAGTTCTTCAAGCCGCACGGATTTGGCTTGCCCCTTACAAACTGGCGAGCAGGACTTCTGCCCCAAAATGGAACCATCTGCTCATCTATCGATACGTTCCTAGGTCTAGGATTCAATAAGCATCCGTTTCTGACACTGTTAATCAGAGGTTGAATCTTCCAAAACTTATTTGAATCTTTTTCTTCTTGAGGTACAACTACATCATCAACTAATTTTAAATTTCTACGTAGTAATAAGAATCTTTCACGAGGCATTTGTTCACAAATAATTGGAACTCGTGTTGCAGCCGCCCAATACATTCTTATTCTTGGGTACTTCAGGTATGACATAGCTATTGTCATACCAAAGAATTTTTTGATTTCAGAAGAACTTGTTAACAGTTCTTTGCCTGTCACGGAAATATATCTCTGGTTAGAGTACAAGCTAATCGTGTCAAAAATATCTTCTTGGAGGTAACGTGTAAAAAGTTGGTGAGGGTTACCCTGAATTGGATCATGGTTGTCATCCAATGGAGGTGCTGGTGGTAGTGGGAAGAAGTCATTACTGTGTTTCCAGTAGGTGCTTCTTTGTGGTACCAAAGCAGGTGCTGGTACGATGTCTTCATCGTCCTCATCAGAAGAAAGTGTTGACTTCAATGAGTGTTCACCTGTAGCAGGAGGCAAAGTAAAGGTGGGGTCTGCCTCATCATCATCGGAGTCGAAATCCTCTAGTTCCGAAACATTACCATCAATGCCGTCGAGAAGGTCTGTCAAGATTTCTCTCTCTATCAATCTTTGGTTGTTTGTAGATGAGCGTTTTGGCCTTGAACTTCCTAAAAAAACACATATACTAAAAATTTGTTCCAACAAAAGCTGTATTTCCTGAAAAACCACACATATATTACAAATGTGCTCCAACAAAAGCTGTAACCAAAGAACATGCATAAATAAATCAGATAATATTCCAGTACACTTTTCATATATCTCAAACCCCAATGTGGCCTATAGGACACTGAGTTTGTTCATTATTATAACCCAAAGTGGCCTTAAGGACACCTCAACATATTCTATTGTAGTAAAGCCTATTACCCAATGTAGCCTAAAAGACACATCAAAATATCAGTGTTGATTTTCGTAGTAAAAATAGCTTTTATTTCCAAATAGACTATATATTCTGAAAGGGTATGTTTTGGCAATTACAATCATTCACTTTTATAATCAAAATATACATTTTTTAAATGTAAAATTGTATAATTACCTGAAAAAGACGTGGACGGAGCAGACGCCATGACAACTGCCTGATTCAACAACAACTGAAGTGGTCAAAACAGCAACTAATTTACAATTGAAAGTGTCAGTAACGTGCTGCACTCTCTTGGGAGTTCAGCGAACTGTTTTAAAATGTCCTAGAGGCAGAAACTATTTGTGTAGAAAAATATACATGTATGTGGCCCCGAGGCCACGCCGGGTCTGAGGAGGGTATACAAGTTTAGGATATAGGTAATGATTGATTGAAGTTTATGTCTGAAATTAATACTATTTAATGCTCATCAGAAATCATCTCTCTATCTGCTCCTGTGCATCACACTAACATGTTTAGTAGATCATCTTCTTGATCTGCTTGCTTTTTATGGATTTCACTCCCTGACGATGTCAGAAACAGTGATAAGTAATCTTGGAGGTTAGGCACATGGTGCTGTGGGGCCTGTAGTAGCGTTGTGGTCGGTGTGTATGTTTGAAAAAGTGAATGGTTATTTGTTGATATTTTATACATTTTTAAGTATTTTTTGTTTTTGTTTTGATTGTTATTGAATATTATTCTTCCTTTGTTTAACTATTGTTATTTACTATTCTGTGCTAAACTTAAGTCGCATTATATTTTATAAGATCTGGTGTTAGATACTATATTATACATAGTAAATCCTCGCTGAATAAGACATATTTTATTTTTTGTTTAGAATTTCATTTATAGCAATAAATTCAAATAGGACATTGAAGTTATTTTATGAAATTTAAAGAATATTTTTCTTTTATAGAGCCATATCGTGAAGAAAACTAATAAATGGGAGTGCAAAGTTTGTGGAGCCAAGCAATCAATCAAGAAGGTAAACTTGATCTTTCAAAAGTATGCATATACTATCAAGTATAAGTGAAGCAATGCATTTATAGTATAATTGATTTTATGTGTATTACAATTACAATATTGTACTGATACAAATTATTGGCATTTAGCAGGGGGAGGAGGGTAACTTCAGAGAGGGTGGAGCAGTTTGCCTCAGGTGCTCAACAAAACGGGGACCACACAAGAGCTGATTTTGGACAGCAAAAATATTAATAAACATTTTGGGAAAAAATGAAAATCTAATAATACCAATATTTTTTTATCAATATAATTGCATTTTTTTTTTTAATATCCTCCCCACCCAGTTCATTTCTTGTTCTGGGTGCAAGCCTCCACCATCTATCTTTGTCTCTCCAGAGCTCCCCCTCACACATCTCAGTCCACACCGCTCCTCTTCTCTCCACATCCCTTCTCATATTGTCAATCCATTTAATTCTGGGTTTTCCTTTTGTCTTCTTCCTATAGTTCCTATCTCTCCCATTCTCTCAACCCTTTGACAGGTATTGAAATGACATACATGTCCAGTAAAATCTTAAGGTTTACTTGACAGTTTGATATTGATAGACGTTGAAGCTAAAATACTTCAATATTGATAGTCTTTCAGCTTGTGAATAACAAGCTAAAAATTAGCAAAATGGTTGCGGTGATTGGTACTGTTGACTGCATAGTCAACATTACATTAGAAGCATCCTGCTATTCTGTCACGTCACCACACAGTTCACTAACTTACAAACCTAAGGCTTGTCAGGTCATGTAGGCCCATACACGCAGAAGGATGGTTCTAATGTAATTGAACCGGTCACCTCTTTACGCCCTGATTGGGAAAAAGGCCCAGGCACCTGTCTCTAACCACAGAAGGTTACTTTATCCACTAGACCACCGAGGCGTGACGCAACACGGGCCTAAACCAGTTCAAAACAGTTCAAACTCCAAGCGGAAGAATTTTGTATTGTGATTTTTAGTAAATGACTGTAGTTCTTCTTTTTGCCACTAGTTCTGCCCATAACAGTTAGTACTCTTTAGTGAAAATTTTGACTCTTAACATCATTCCCTGTTTTGACACACAAGATGGTGGCGTGAATGAAACATCAATACCCAGCAAAGTGTGATCTGAATTCGTAAACTGTCAAAGGGATAATAACCATACCACCTAATTCTTGATTTTTGCATTCTTTTCTCAGGCTTTCCTCAACCAGGACCCTCCTCATTTTTACATTTCTAATTCTATCCTTTTTGTCTTTCCCTTAATTACTCTCAAAAAACTTAATTACCCCACCTGTATCCTGCTTCAATTTCTCTCTTGTCATCTTCCAAGTCACAGCTGCATATGCAACTACGGGTACATAGTAAGTCTTAAACGTTATTAATTTATCTTTTCTTGGCACTCTCTTATCCTACACCAGGTGTTTCACACTTTGGTAAAATCTAGCACTTTTCCCCAACCTTTTTTTCACTTGGAATGGGTTAATGGAATGTGATGACTGGCTCTTATTTTATCATGTATTCTCTTGGCTTCTCAGGGCTTACCTCCAAACCCCCCCCCCCCCCCCCATGTTATCTTGTCTATTACTTTCGTTAGATTGAATGATTTGATTGCAATAATTTCATATCTCTAAGAGTTAGTTGTCCACGGTGGTGGGGAATTTATTGAAAACCATTTTATTTGTAGAAAAATGAGTTGAACACAAAATTAGATCATCCAGGTTCTTGTAGATCTAAAGTTTCAACCAAAATTCAAATACTTTACAACACTACATGCCTGCAGAAGTTTATAAATCTAGCTTCACATTTTGATTGTTTTAAAGATGTATATAATTAGGAACTGTTTAATTTTACATTTTGCAAGACTGGTAGGTGCACTATTAATTGTGTTTGTCTAGCTTGTATAAAAACAGTAATAATGTACAATTGTAAAATTTGAACGGAAAGTCATTTTTAGTGTTTTTTTTTTATTTTATTTTTTTTTTATCTATTATTGAAATCCTAGAGCATAATATTGAAGTCAATCATTTTAATTTTTATAATTCAATAAAACCGCATAGTTACTAATATTTTTTATTAAATAATAGTAAAAATAGCAAGTATGCAAGTCTCATAGTTTTTAGGTTATCTTAATAATGCCTAAATCCAAAAATATTGACATTTACTTAAAATTAAAACACAAATGGGCAGTGAAATCTAGACTTATACCCCCTACTGATCCATTAATCCAAGCTATTTATGTTGAGTCGTTATGAAAGTAATTTAGAATCTGTTTAATGTTTATGGGTCCAAAGTGAGTAAGAAAATGCATGTTGTTGAAATCTAGGTCGAATCAATTGATATCAGCAGATATTAACATTGAGTTCTTAATACTATAAGACAAGTACTCGTGTGTTCTAATTCATTACGAGCTAAGTGTATTTTTAGGATTGTCTATTTAACCAACAAACTGTTTTATCTAATTTTAGTACCAAACAGTTCAAAAGATAGTTTGAAGCTTTAAAAAACAATAACATACTAAACATAAAATATTTATAAAATATGAATGGCACAGTTTAATTTGATTGTTTTACATTAAAAAAATGGTAATGAGTTTAGTAGTTAACAAGATACAGGGTAAAATCACTTACACATTCCCTCTAAAGATAATTTGATGATATTTAGGAAAAACAAAACCAGCCAAGAGTCTGAATTGATTGCTTAGTCACAGACAAATTTAGCATCAGTAACTAAAATTAGTTTATTACAAGCCAATATTATTTATCAAGATGACATCATATCTGCTTTTAATAGAGGCAGTGAAATAGATAGTATTTACATTGACCTATCAAAGGCTTTTGATAGAATTAGCCATGACCATCTCCTAGCTAAACTTAGTAATTTGGGTATTACTGGTCCCATGCTGCGATGGTTTCGAAGTTATTTGAGTGATCGTCAACAGGTGGTTAGATGCAATGGATCAAAATCCAATGCCCTCAGTGTACTTTCTGGAGTCCCCCAGAGTTTCTTCTTGGGGCCTTTATTATTTTCCATCTATATTAATGATATAATTTTTATCATTAAACACTCCAAGATATTACTCTTTGCAGATGATGCCAAATTGTATAAAGAGGTCACTTCAGAACTTGATTGCAGAGATCTGCAGGAGGAATTGAATAATGTATTGCTGTGGTGTTGTAGAAATGAAATGAAGGTTAATGTATCTAAATGCTCTGTACTGACATTTTCCCGATGGACCAATGTGATTACCTTCGAGTACTCTCTTGGAGAAGAACCACTCAGCAGATGTTGTATGATTAAGGATATTGGGGTGACTATGACATCTTCACTTAATCCTACAAATCACCTGAACTGTATTAGCCGTAAAGCAAATTCAGCTCTTGGATTTATTTTTAGGGTGTCGAAGGACGGATTTTCCCCTGAAGCACTTAGAACACTGTATGTTCAACTGTTACGTCCCATCTTAGAGTACTGTTCACCATTGTGGTCACCATATCAACTGGGGCATATAGATTCTCTCTTGAGAGCATACAGAAGAAATTTCTTCAAGTTCTTGGAATGCAGCTTGGCTTTCAATATTGGGAGGTTCCCTTCAAGGCGATCAGCCGCCA
>JAQJVL010004282.1:0-47216 GCA_035578905.1 Stictocephala bisonia | reverse complement strand
AAAATTCAGCTTTCCCCTAATTAGTTGTGACAAAGGGCATTTTTTTACCTTTATTGACTGGGCTAAAAGGGCAATTTTTGCCTGAGGGCTAGAATGAGTCATCAAATTTTAAATCATTTGCTTCTGCTATTTACTCCTTATGCTCAGTGCTACCTCATTTTGTTTATGTGTAGTCTACTTACTCAATACATATTCTGGTCTTTCCACTCTCATTACTCCCAATATCTCAGTACCACACGGTGGGTTCACCACAGTACGTGTATGGGTGGGCGAGTGGGTCAGTACCACAGTACGTGTATGGGTGGGGGGGTGGGTTCACCACAGTACGTGTATGGATGGGCGAGTGGATCAGTACCACAGTACGTGTATGGGTGGACGGGTGGGTCAGTACAACAGTACATGTATGGGTGGGCGGTGGGTCAGTACCACAGTACGTGTATGGGTGGATGGGTGGGTTCACCACAGTACTTGTATGGGTGGGCGGGTGGGTATCCACTACCGCTCATGTATGGGTGTTATTTAAAGAGATTATTTAATTGTGTAAAATGATGATTAAATGGATGATTATGGATGGTTTTCAAAAATAGTTTTAGGGTGATATTTCCTACTTCTCTTATTGGACGACATCCATGTTCATCCTTTTATTGAAATTTATCCAATTCTATTATTGTCTATGATTGGTCAACATTAAAAGCTGATTTTGTATTATGAGGATAAAATAGCAACAATTGGCTGTTAAATAATATTACGTAGACCAATCACAGTTAAGTTGAATATTCAGATAGAGAAAACTAAAATATAAGAAGACTACTTCTGTTTTTACTAAAGTGGGATTTAGATTTCAGATTCCAAAATATTTTTGAAGATACTTGATCAAGTATATGATCTTTTGTTGTTTATGATATGTTTTTGTGCTTGGTTGCAAGAGAGATGTAGTCTACATACGCATTGATGGCACTGTCAGTATTATACAGTTTCATGCCTTATGGTAGTCCCTTAATGAGGCAACTGTAATAAATTTCTATACAACTCAGCCAAACTGTTTCATTATTCACAACAGTTAAGGATACAGGATTAAATTGTAAAACTTCATAAATAGGGCTTGTTTCAAACTTTGAAGAAAGATAATAAATGATCTATAAAATCTGCAAGTAATCTTTCCTTTTTCAAACTGTTTTCTGTAATGGATATCAACAAAACTTGACACATAAATTTCGACCAACTTTTTGATCCAGTTTGATTCAATAAAATGCTGTTATTGAGCATAGGTGTTATACTGTTGTAAATCTTCCGTTCTGAAAGATCATAATAAACACTTAAGGGACCTATCAATGTGAAGAAAGTTTAACTAGCTTTGATTCTTTGCCTGCCTTCTAAACAGTTGTTGTTTTAGATCTCTCAAACGTGTTAGGCCTTTTGCCTCTTGATAATACAGAGTTGATAGTAAAGACTGACTGCTAAAAGTCAATGTTTTATAAAATACTTGGATGACCTAAAGATCAAAAAGACAAAAAAGAGGGATTATTCTATAAATGGTCTTCTTTACAAGGTTATGCTTTTTTATAAATGTTAGCTGTGATATATAACTTAGGTCGTTAAATGCACTAGTTTCTTTGTTAATACTAATAACTACCGGTACCTGTATGTTTTGGGAGGACATGATTAGTGAATTATGAGATTGAATTCCTTGTGTTATTGTTGATTTATATATTTTTTTTGGGTTATTCATTTTTTGCTTTATTAACCCTTAGAGGTTAATAAAGCTAAGGGACTATGTGTGGACACAGCAATTTCCCCCCTCCTCGGATTTTACTATCAAAAGGTCTTCCGCTCAGCGCACCTGTCAATGCCCAGTGGACGACGCCATTGCCCTTAACAGGTAGGAATTTATCTGTTGTTGTTTAAGTCTGTGGCTTAGATTTTAATCCTTTTAAAAGGACGATGTCACGTATACTTAGCAACTTTCTTCAAATTTTTTTATGTTTTAACATTGGGTCTAGAACCCATGCAAGGACATATAGTTGATAACTCTACGTGTAATAGTTACAAAAATAATACTTGTTAAACAATGTTTCTAATTAAATCCGGTAGTGCGTTTGGATTAAGGGCGGTGGCTCATGAGAGACGCAATATGCAACTCATGACCTTTTGTTGGCCCGTCAATCACTACAAGACTGGTTTTTGTCTGGCAGTATACATTTCTGCTGCGCCGCCCAACGCAACAAGCGCATATACACGCAGCTACTGTTGAACCGAGCGGTTGTCATTGTCCGCTGTATCACCTCTTTGAAACTGTGTATTTAATTGTTTTTATCATTACTTTAGTTTAGGGCCTGCCTAAAATAAAACTCCCCGACATTTTAGCTATTGTAAATACTAGGCAGTAGGCAAGGGGTCCTGCCTAAAATAAAACTCTCCAACATTTTAGCTATTGTAAATATGGTCTCTACGTTTGCCGGCCTCCCCGTGGCGAGACTGGATATTCCATTCATTCACTGAACGAATGGTTAACTAACAGGCAAACACACATACTATTAATAGTTAAATTAACCTTTCAAACAATACTTTTTGAGGATTTAAATGAGTCTCTACGTTTGCCGGTCTCCCCATAGCGAGACTGGATGGACCATGCTTCAGTTGATCAAATGGTTAACTAACAGGCAACTGAAATCAATTAATAACTTTAGTTTTTTAACAGCTTACTTTTAAAATCACTTTCCGTATAAAAACCATGATTTTTTAAAATAAATTTTTTATACAATGTATAGAAACCATGATTTTTTTAAAATAAACATTTGTCCTGTTAAATAAATAAAATTTTAACAGAAAATATTATTAGGAGTGAACTTTTTATATTCAACGAATTGGCCTGAACCCCAAGGGGGTTTGGGGGCGAAGCCCCCAACGAGCAAAGCGAGTTTTTTATTATATATGTTAAGTGCAGGCCCTTAATGTCTTTATCAGTTTATGTACATGTAAATTTACTCAATTGAACATTTTTTATCAATAGTAATAATATCTTGTATTGATTCATAAGTGATCTACTTTCAAGTAAAAGTTTGCTCATTTACATATTCATATATAAGAAAAAAAGGTAAAATAAGCTAATAAAAGTTTCAAAATGTTGTTATATCTTTTATTTTCCTATACAGAACAAGACAAAAAATGAGCAACTAAAAAATATAATTTTGGTTTTTTACAATAAATGAGCACTTAATAGAAAATACGCATTGGATAAATGGCGCTTTAAGGGTTAATTGTTAACTGATGAGGATAATTAATTTGAACAACTATATTTAAACTTCCTCATCACTTGATGAGAATATTCACTGTTTTATAAGTAACTCATTTCTCCGACATTAGACATTTTCTGCAACACCCGCTAAATGACATCCGATTATGACAAGCGCTGTAATACAACGCAACTGTTATTTATAAACTGAAATGCAAACCACGACTGAGACTAGCAACAATGCCATCAGTTTGGCAAATATAAGGGTGGTTCGTGATAAGCACTTTTGGTGAATAATAAGTGGAGAACGTAGTCCCATATCACTCAATGGAAGAGCCTACGACAAACCAAATATTTAAAGTAAAGATCTAAACAAGAGAATACACTTGTCCACACAGAGTGGACAGCCAATTTCAAGAAGTAATTCATGGCGTCCACTAACCGTGGACAGGAGAGCTGTGTGGATGGCAAGTTTTCTTTTATTTCCTGCCTTAAGTAAATTAATTACAACTTCCTGGAGCAAGATGGCTATGGTACACCTGCTGTACCTAACAAAGGCCAAGGAAAGTTGTAATTTTATACGAGTACAAAGGGTTGAGTGTGCAATATCAAATGTCAATTCTGAAACCGCTTTTTGTTCCTTATGCCTCTATAAAAATATAAACCTTAGCAGTTATTATTGTTTTATTAATTTTCTTTAAGAATCAACCTATAAAACTATAATTTTAGAAAGGTAATATAAACTGATATTTTAACAAGACGTTTTCAATTCAAATTGTTATATTTTTAGCCTTAAAATAGTTTCAAAAAAAAAAAAAAAAAAAAAACTTATTGTACACCTATTTATTTGAATTTTCCTACATTTAAGATGGAAATGGATAAACAGGCCTACATGAAATGGTCTTCTAGATATATATTAAGTTAAATTATTTTTTACCTTTACAATTATATCCATATTCTCAACCAAATATTTGTTTAAAATCTGTTTGGAAATAAGAAGACGTGCACCGACATCTGCGTTTTGGTCTGTACCACACGAGTTCCATATTAGGCCCACAAATATCACAATAATGGCTGCTAGTTTCATCTGAAACAAATAATAAAGATTTAAAAGTGAAGAAGATGAATTTAGGATGATAATAGCATCTAGGAATAAATGTGTAGGTCTAAATATATTTAATACCTTTTTTAATTGATAATCATTATATACAGAGTGTGGCAAAAGACAACCGAAAATGCAGTTTAGTTATAACTTGTATTTCATATATCTGTAACAGTATTATTTTAATTTAGCTGTTAGAGAAACTGCTCAAAATGGAGCAAAATGGCCACCTCCATTTTCTAGAAACTCGTGGCACCTTTTTAACATTGATTTGTACATTTTGATTCATTACTGTGTTGTGAATAGAGCATCAAAATGTCCCATTTTAAATGCTTTTAAATGTTTTACACTTTGAGGTTTCACCGAAAACAAGTTACATTTTATTAACCATCCCCACATGCCAAAATTGCTCAGAGTCCTGGCAGGTCCCTTAATGCATTCTTCCTATACATTCTATCCTATATATTCTATCAAATGTTTTACACTTTGAGGTTTCACCGAAAACAAGTTACATTTTAACCATCCCCACATGCCAAAATTGCTCAGAGTCCTGGCAGGTCCCTTAATGCATTCTTCCTATACATTCTATCAAGTTATAATTTAAAATGGCTCAAACATTACGGCTATAATGCGGAGGTGTTTCATCTTGCTGCCAAATAATCAAATGATGATGCAACCTTGAAAGAAATGGGACTTTTTTTGCAATTCTAATAACACTTCACGTAGTATTTCCAGGTAATTTTATGAATTAACAGTGCAAACAAAAAAGTAAGGTCCTATCCACAACAAACCACCACTCCAAATACCTGCCCAAACTGTAAGTCCTGGGAGGTTCAAACTAAATTGTGCCGGTTAAACTGGTCATTTAGTTTAAAAGTAGATTCACTTGACCATAATATTCGTTTATAAAAATTGTTATTGGTATCTTGTCTTATTATGTATTCCTCAAAAAATTTAACAAGCTGGTCTGGGCCATCTTCGTGAAGCGCTTGCCATAGTCCAGGCCTGTACAACTTCAATTTTAAATATAAAATTTTGGGCTGAAATATCAATTCTTTTGGCCTTTCTTGCAGATTTGTTTGGGGATTTGACAAATGTTTCAACAATTATTTCCATCATTCTTTAAGCTCGTTTCTTACTGGATTGATATATAATTTAATGTTGTAAGATTAACAAATGCTCCAATAAATAAATTTTAATTGTGTAAGGCCTTTCGGTAACAAAGTTACCATCTTCAGGCAACCAAACTATAACCTGTTTTCTACTATACCACACGACACTGTAATTGCTTCCTGGGCTTAAATATTGTTAGAATAATATACTAACATTCTTTTGTGAATCCCTCTGGTCTGAGGAAGGTGAGCGTGGTTCACCGAAATCGATACCACAATAGTTGTGTATTTTGTACTTGTATTGTAATATATTTGTGCATTTTGTGCTTATATTGTAATTCATGTTGTGTTGTGTGACATTTTACTTGAACTGAATAATATCCTGTAAAGTGCATTTGTGTGTGTATATTCTGTGTGTTTATTTTCATTATTGTGTATAGTCCATATTGTACATATAACAGGGTGATTTATGACGTTCTCCCCCCATTTCAACAGCATATTCTATTACCAAAAATTAAAAAAAATGTTATATGAACATAGGTCTGAAAACTCTTTGTTAGCAAATTACAGCCAGTCAAACATTTCGGTAATAATCATGGATAAAGATTGAAATAACATTGTATACAACTTATGGAAAGATACATTCGGACGGAAAATTATGATTTCTAATGTAATTTGACATGAGAAAACTAAAGAAATAGGTTTCAGAACTGTATCTTGATTAGTTTTTTGGTTAAATGCAAGGTTTTTGGTTAAGTAATTTGAGGTTAAATGCAAGAGTTTGAGCAAGAAACTCAGTTTTTTTATGTTCAGTGTACTATAACTTTAATAAAAGGGTGATTAAGTCGTACAAATTTCTTACATAATTTGTAGAGAATTTGATTCTGAGAAGATTTATGTAAGCTAAGTAACATACAACACATAAATTAGTACATTTTAACTTTATAAGTATAAAACATAAGTAATTGCAAAGTAAGAATTAGATGAAAATAATAAAATCGTAATGTTTGTGTCCAATAAGTAATTTTTTTTTAATAATAATTATTATTGAAGCAAAAATAGTGTAAAGAAATAAATAACATTAAAGAAATAATAATTAATTTTCTTTTAATGTCTACTATGCAACATAATGTATCATAATATTATTTTTACTTCTTAAGTTGGCAAGACAACAGCTGATCAACAATGCTTTCCTACAATAATTGTCATGTCTGACTTGTGTTTTGCTAGTAATGGCAAGCTACAAAATGTTAGTATAAATACATGACGTCTTAAGAGACGAATAGGAGTTTCGCAACCATTAGTGGTGAGGTCACTTAAAAATTGAAATGAATGTTACCAATTTCATAAACAAAGGTCCAATATCTAAAATCAAGGGATGGCCCATTTAGTTTGGAGTTTGGTTATTTTTTTTAAATACAATACAACCTTGATTGCCTCGCTTTATAAGGCAGTCTGTGTCATCCGGTTCGGCAAGTAGATAGCAATAAAAATTATTTACAAGATACAATTAATCGGAAGCGTCTTTAATTTTCAAACGTAAATGCTGTACATGAGTGTTTCGGTTTTGCATTTCGCAAATTGCAGGTGCTAGTAGTCACTCTCCCTCGACGAGCAGTCACTTGTTACTGCCTAATAATTTAATAATGTGCCTGAAGATCCGAGCTGGCAATGTTGTTTACTTTTATTCAGTGTGGCTGGCTGGAAGAGTCCATTTCGCGAGCGAGGGAAGTCGGAAGTAGAACAGTTCATTTTACGTACACATAATTTGCAGTTACATAACTGTACATATTTTTTATTCAGTCGGAGTTAACATTAAATTTAAGTATAAGATTTAATATTTAAGTAAACATATATAAATTACATAACATTTACCTTAGAATTTTTGATAGCCTAATCAAAACACAGTTGTATTTTTAAATATCTTTTGTATTGTAATGTAAAACAGCGTCAAACTTGGCGATCGTGATAAACATCGTTCGTTTCATTACAATAGCTGCAGAGCGTGTTGCGTCACGTGCAATTGTAGGCATCCCGCTTACACGTGCTGTCTGTTATCAGTTACTAAACGTGATTCTCCAATAAAACCAAGTTATTTATGACTTATGTTTTATCCGGCTTTTATCGTATCCAACTTGACATTCGCCACATTAGTCTGGATATTCGAGGTTGTACTTTACTACAAGTGTATTTTATTTACAGATGAGGCCAATTTACTAGAGATAGTGTCAAAAATTGCTTAATGAGCAAAATAAAATCCTCATGAGGTAGTGGACCAGAAATTTCAACACCGATTTAGTGCCAATGTCTGATGTGTTTTACACAGTCAGCTAACGGTCCGTTAATATTACCTTGTTGCCTAAACGCTGAATTTTATTTGCACTTTCTCTAAAAAGAATTGCCGGAGGTGTTCGAAGATGTTCTTTTGCATATTAGACGAAACTTGTACTTCCAGCACGATGGAGAAACACGCCACTTTTCTCAAACCCTTACTGCTAACTTACATAATAAATTAACTGAAAAATCAGATGGGCGTGGAGGGCTGTAAGCTTGACCACTAATATCGCCAGGTATTGTGTCTTACATTGGATTATTGTGTCTGGGAGTGGATGAAAGACAAGTGTTGATTCTCTTGAAGAATTAATTGCCTTTACACTAGAACCCCGATAATCCGAACTAATTGGGACCGGGCCTGGTTCGGATTACGGAAAATTCGGATTAACCGAAAAAAAGTTTATAAAGGGGAATTTGTTATATTAAACATTGTTAACGTGATATTTGTACATAACAATGCTACAAAGAGCATAAAAAAGCATTCCTCTAGCTTCTAAACATTTAATTTAAACGATTAATAAAAGAAAATGTAACAAAAATAACCTAAAGAACTGACTATTGTTGTTTTATAACCAAACACTGTACTACACTTGGCAGTAAATGGGAGTGTAGTTCGGGCAGTCAATGATAAATACTGTTCTGTGTAATTTCTAAGTTGATCGAGTTCACTAAATGTCCGTCAGGTGGCAGCACCTTGCGGGTTCCCAATGCGTGAAGACAACGGCGCGTCGCGCGCATCCCCCCACCCATTGGCTTAATCCCGCCTCTGCCACGCACGCAGTGTCTGTCTGACGTCCGGTCTGAATCGTTCGGCCATTACAGTGTTTACTTTTGGTACTGTGACTTGACATTGTGTTCTAACATTGTGACTGGTTTTAGTGATTAGTGTAATTAACATGCAGCAATGGCAACTAAACGAAAACATACGACTTGTTCCTTAAAAGAGAAACTTGAGGTTTTGAATCGCTTAGATAAAGGTGAAAGCGCAGTAAAACTAGCTGTGGAATTTGGCGTAGGAAAAGCTACGATTTCTGACTGGAAAAAAAACCGGGCAAAGCTAGAACAGTTCTGCACGGCCTCCTCTAGCCAAACTCTCGAAAATCGCCAAACATCAAAAGTTTCTAAATTTGACAAAGTTGATGAAGCTCTCTATTTGTGGTTCGTACAAGAGAGAGAAAAAGGTACACCCTTAAGTGGGCCTCTTGTACAGGAAAAAGCTATGCAGTTAAATAATTTAATGAATGGCGATGAATCGTTCACTGCGAGCAATGGATGGTTGAACCGGTGGAAGATGCGTCATGGTATCCGCCAGTTGACGATTACTGGAGAGCAGCTCCCTTCAGATAATGCGGCGGCACAAGCTTATTTGGACGAGTTTTCTGATGTTATAAGTGAAGGAGGCTATTCTCCTCAGCAAATATACAATGCTGACGAAACCGGCCTAAACTTTAAAGCGTTGCCGAACAAAAGTTTAGCTTCGCAGCAAGAAAACCGTGCCCCTGGATATAAAATGAACAAAGAGAGGGTAACATTGATGGCCTGTAGCAATGCCACTGGTAACCATAAATTACCATTAATGATGATTGGGAAAGCAAAAATTCCGAGGGCGTTTAAGAATGTAAACATGAAGTCCCTACCGGTTTACTACACTAATCAAAAGCGAGCGTGGATGGACATGGCTCTATTTAAGACTTGGTTTCACAACCAATTTGTGCGTGCAGTCAAACGCTTCAACAAAGATAATGACTTGCCAAATAAGGCAATCCTATTTGTTGATAACGCTCCATCTCACCCAGACGTCACTGAACTTGAAAGTGGCGAAATCAAGACTATGTTTCTGCCACCCAACGTTACAGCATTGTTGCAACTAATGGACCAAGGAGTTCTCCAAGCAATGAAGCTAGCCTATCGCAAAAAGTTTCTCCGCACTCTTATAGAAGAAGATGCTAAACTAACTTTAATGGAGAAAATCAAAAGAGTAACGATAAAAGACGTTGCGTACTGGTCTGCTGAGGCATGGGATGGCGTCACTGAACAGGCAATTCGAAAGTCTTGGAGAAAGCTCTGGACTTCCCTTAATTTCGTCGATTCTCCAGATGACTGTTGTGATCAAGGACCCCTGCTTCAACTGGTGAGAGAAATTCCCGGTTGTGAAGACGCAAACAATGCTGACATGGATGAATGGGTGGCAGGAGATTCCGACACCCACGAGAATCTCTCAGATGAGGACATCGTAGCTGCGGTGAGTCGTCGAGAACCTGAGAAACTGAGCCCGAGAGCAGCGATGACGATAACGAGGGAAGCGGCACCGGCGGCAGTGAGCTAGTATCGCACTCCGACGCAGCAGCCGCATTTGATCTTGCCCTAAGATACGCAGAGCAAAGCCCCGTGTCTACACCTACTGACCTATTGTTTCTGCGACGATGGCGCAGCACTGCTTCTTCAAACAGGTTTTCTTCTTTAAAACAATTGAAGTTAACTGACATGACTAAACTTTCTTAAAATTTGTAATGTACTGTACTCTACTTTACTTGATATACATTTATATACTGCACTTAAAACCTAAATAAACCGTTTTCGTTGCAGAAACATGTACAGTACTGTTAATTGCTCATCCTTCACTCTAACTTGCACTAAAAAAAAAAAAATCGGCGCAGGCCGCCGGTTCGGATTATCCAGAAATTCGGACTAACGAGGTTCGGATTAGCGGGGTTCTAGTGTATTATGAATTTGTGCACACAAATAAAGTGGTAAATTAAGGAAAGCAACACAAGCAATGTAGTGCACAAATGTGTAATGATGGCATCATTTTGTTACATATCTTAAAAAAAGGTGTGTCCTAAAGTTAAACTTTTGTACTTATTTATGTATTATTTTTTTCTTAGCTTACATCAATCTTCTAAGAATACAATTTTATACATGTATGACATTTTTATAACTTTATTACCCTCGTAACAAAGTTATTGACAACTAAACTTAAAAAAACCGAAGCTTCTTGCCCCAATTTCTTGCATTTAACCCCAAATTACTTAAAAACCACTAAAGATACAGTTCTGAAACCTATTTATTTATCTTTCTAATGTCAAATTACATTAGAAATCATGATATTTCCATTCTTATTTATCTTTCCATAAGTTGTGTACAATGTTATTTCACTCTTAATCCATGATTCTTACCGAAATTCGCTAACGAAGCGTTTTCAGACATGTTTATATAACATTTTTTCTTTGTTTTTGGTAGTAGAATGTGCTGTTGAAGTGGTAGGAGAACTTCATGAATCACCCTATATAATACATGATTTTAGGGTTACTCTGTACAAAAAATGGCTGGGCTTAGTGTTTATTCAGTTTATAGATAGAGATTTAAACACAAATAAAAATATTTTAAAAATTTGTGAGAAAAACTTTAAATTGAAATGTCAGTTATATTATTATATGTCTGCTGTCGTATAATAAATTCAAATATAGCTGCCATAGGTGATTTTTCATTAAAGTATATTTTTCGTGATATCTTGAGAAATTGTTGTTGATGAAAAAATTTTTTTATAAATTCATGTTTAATTTTAAAAACAACAAAATTATATATGGTTTTAGAAAATGAAATTTGCAATAGAAAAGGGTTTCTTGATTTTATAATACTGCAGTTTTCCATGAAATAAAAAATATCCCCCCCCAAATATAGATAAGATTGTACTCACTAATGATAAACTGTTATGATTTATGAAGCTAGAAAGTGCATAGATATCGAAAATACATATCCTAAATATTGTACCTTTTTATCTTGACATATAGCCTAGGTCCAGTAACATGCATGTTTTTCAATTTGTGATAACTCTGTCCAGTATTAATTTCTGAGTTTTACAACCATAAGAAATTACATCAAAACAGACATGTGCTAGCCTCTAGCCTAGATCTTATAACCATTTTGATACACATTAAAGGCCTAACCAATGCACTCTTACCTTTCTTCAAATATTATCACCAGGAGGACAAGAAAAGATCACTTTTAGTCTGTAATCATACAAATTTCGAGAAGATAATTTACTAATTAATATGAGAACAAACACATCATAACAGAACCAACCAAGGTGAAAATCGCTTTTAGAAAGAGTCGTTTAGTTTTGTATTTTTATCTGCCCTGCATAAACGAAATCAAAGAGTGTGACGTTTCATTACGCTTTCCAATTCCAGCTGCGCGTTGTCTGCTTGCGTGGAAGTACTGCCACGTACCTTTAAAGTATGTCAAAAGAATTTTGATAAAAAGATGCAATATACAAAACATACTATAACAAAATTACAAAGTTATATTCTGTTGAAGCGTCATCCTTGCTAAGATAAAATGTTAATATTTTTACTACTATAAAGTTCATTAAGTTACTGAATTTTTATTGGATGTATCATAACTAGAAATTAGATTATTAAAATAATTCCCTATTAATCTCAATATAATGTTATTATTGATGTTGTTTATTTTTGGAACAATCAGAGTGATGATGTTTGCCTGTGTGCTTCACACATCATGGCTCAAGTAGAGCGCAGGTGTACTGTATTTGAACCATTAAGTTTTAATTAAATTTAAGTTTTTGGTTGAAAAAAGAACAAATTTAAGATAACATTTTTCATTTCTTAAATCTGAATCTTCAAGCTCAACGGTTCAAAGACACAAATGATGTTTGTATTTATTTTAATAGCAGTGAAACATTTAGTGCTCGGTAGAGTTTGGCCTTTAGCTCAGTAGATATATTTTCATCTGATAAAGAAATAGGAAAATTCCTTATAGTGGCAAGTAGTCACATGTTTCCAGCACACATAATATAAATTTTGTCTTAAGGTAAAAAGTCAGGACAGTCACCAGATAAAACCCCGATGTAGAAGGACAAAGCTGGACGACTTGCATCTGGTAGTGTCAATATATCTTATGCATGGTGCACATTAGTGTTGTGGTTTGAATTGAATATCATGTCTAAAATAAGTCCTCTTTGTAGTAAAGTTCCGTTGAGAGAGTTACATATCTAAAAAAACTATGAGATGTCAGATCCGATGTACAGAGTGACAGATCATCCCATGTTGTATTAGGTTAATTGAAGTCTCCCATTATTATGAGGTCAGTTACAGGCGGATTAGAACTTGTGACTCTTCTTACAGCATCATATAACATTTCATAATAATGGATTGGTTATCTTGGGGGGAGGGGGGTTATGCGGCACCTATAACGACACGTGCATTCTTCATCCTGGCACAAACGAAAACACCCAACATCAGTTACTGAAGTTGATAACTGGTAGTAATGAATTGATGAATTCACAGCTATGAGTACTCCTTCTTCCTCATCCTTAGTTCTGGTTTGGGCAGATATGTCACGCCTAATAGTTGAACAGTTTTCTAGTCCGAATTCAGGACCAGAGATAGTGGGCGTAAAATTGGTCTCCACAAACCCATGTATTTATTTATTACTTCCAACGGTAACAACCATTTTACAAACAAGAAAAAAAGCCAGATGACAACAATATAGTTCAACAATAATAAAACAACCTGCCGCACAATATCAAACAATCTAAATAGAATCTTATAAATTAGTAACAATAACACTCAATAAACTAACAATAATAATATCATAACACCAATATAAAACAAAAATAATAACGGGATAACTGTAAAATAACAAAATTTGACATAACAACTTATTACATCCACCAATAAACAAAAGACAACAGAAACACCGTTAGATAAACTGTTTTTATAACTGATTGACTAGCTGCATAATACTCCTCTTGAAAGAATGACTCGAATCATGGAAGAAGTCCACTCTCCCAAACGTCATGCCTCCGAGCCTCATAAGTCTCGCCATAACACTGTTGAAGGAGTACGAAGTAGGCAGGAATCTCGGCTGAATACTGACAGATATCTCTTATCCCTTGGGATGCTCAAATCCATCAAAGCTAGAAGATCAGGTCAATCCACCAGTCCATTGATCAGTTTGAACAGGAAGATAAGATTAAAGATGATGCGCTGATGATGGACAGGTTGCAGCAGGAAATGCTGTTCAAGTTCTTTCCAAGTAGGTGAAGCCCAGACGAACTACCAGAATCATCAAAAAGCGAGCTTGGATCCTGTTCAAATCGTCTATGTGACCCAGTTGGTAGGGAGACCACACCACAGATCTATACTCAAGCAGGGGGTGCAACATTGACTTGTACAAAACCAACATGGATTTGTGTGATTTGAAGCCCGTAGTTGACCTTCCACTAAAGCAGATAAGAGAATATGCCCTAGAAGTGATAACAGCAATATGGTTAGCAGGACTCAAAGAATTGTTCAGAACAACTCCAAGATCCCTTAGACGATCAACTCTGAAACAGAGGACATAACAAATTCCTGAAACAGTAGAAGATTGGAGATTGTAGAAAGCCCTCGGAGAAAACCATGTTGACCGTCGTGTATAAAGGGTTTCAGGTAGAAGTATAGTTGTTTGAGAACTAGGGCCTCAAATACCTTTACAAGTGCTGACTGAATTACTATAGGTTTGTAATTGCTTATGATGAACAATCACCTTTCTTAAAAATCGGAACAACAAAATCACTTGTCAAGCAAGCATCCTGGGAAAATTCTAGCAGCCAGAAGTGAATTAAAGAGGATGGTCAGGTGTACAACAAGTATGGGTGCGCAATAACTAGAATCTACAGTTTCCGGTGACAACCGCGTCAAGGTACTATCTACAATATTTACAATATGACCAGACGTTTCGCCCATACTGTGATGTGGCATCCTCAGTGGTTTCTCTGAGACTGAAATCGGCAAGTGACCTTCCAGCTTTATAACAGGTGGTGGGGTGGGGACTGGTTAGCAGGTATGCTGGAGGGGGGGCGGAGGCACGACCCACGTGACCTTCGGTCATTGGCCGAAAAATCAATATGGCTGACTCTTCCATTTTATTTCAATTTACTTAAAATGGGTTCCCATGTCTTTGGCAGCCGTATACTATCATCCTTATTAAAATTATTTCTTCTTTTATATATTTCTATGGCTTCCCTTACGATTCTCGGGTAGTAATGTGGGATGTTGGCAAGGACTTTAGTTTTGTCAAATAAAATTCCATGATTACTTTTTGTGCTATGTTCAGCAACAGCAGACTTTTCCGTATCTTCATTCTTAGTATGCCTTATATGTTCCTTAATCCTTGTGGAAATTAACCTCTTGGTTTCCCCTATGTAGACTGACCCGCAACTACAAGGTATTTCATATACTCCAGGCATAGCTAGTGGAATTTTATCTTTGACTGGCCTCAGAAAATTCTTTAATCTATTCGGTGGCTTGTAAATAGTTTTTATATTTTCTTTACTTAATAGCCTGCCAATCTTTTCCGTTGTTCCCTTTATGTAAGGTAGATACGCCTTTTTTGAGGTATCCTTATCTTGTCTTGTATCTACTCTATTGTCTTGTTCTTTCCTCTTCAACTGTTTTCCAATAGTATAATTGATTTCTCTAACTGAATATCCATTCTGTTTTAATGTTGAATGTAATATTTGTCTTTCTTTCTTCCAACTATTTTGGTCTGAAATGTGAATGGCTCGATTGATTAAAGTGCTTAAAACTGCATTCTTCTGTGCCGGATGATGATGGGAAGCAGCATTTAAATATCTATTGGTATGTGTAGGTTTCCGGTATACCGAGTGGCCTATTCGTCCATCTCTTCTTCTCACAGTTAAAACGTCAAGGAAAGGCAAACTTCCGTTATTCTCGATTTCCATTGTGAACTTGATATTAGAGTGAATAGAATTTATATGGTGCAGAAAATCATCCAATCTCTCTTTACCATGTGGCCACACAGCCCAAACATCGTCTACATATCGATACCATGCCTTTGGTTTCAAATCAGACGTTTCAAGTGCCTTCTTTTCAAATATTTCCATATAAAGATTAGCTGCAACTGGTGATAGAGGTGATCCCATAGCTGCCCCCTCAGTTTGTTCATAGAACTTTCCATCGAAGAAGAAATAAGTTGATGTGAGGCATAGTTCAGCTAGCTCTGCTAAATCGCTGTTAAGAATTTCCTTGATTATTTCAATTGTTTCAGGTACTGGAACCTTAGTGAACAATGATTCTACATCAAAACTTACTAGTATGTCAGTATCTTGCAACTTCTGTTGGCTGATAAGGCTGATAAAATGTCTAGAATCTCTAACAAATGACTCAGTTTTTCCTACAACTTCACTTAGTTGTTTTGATATAAACTTGGCTAAATTATAAGTAGGTGATCCTATGGAACTTACTATAGGTCTCATTGGTATATTTTCTTTATGTACCTTAGGTAATCCGTACAATAGTGGTGGCCTAGGGTCAGAATTTATTAATTGTCCTTTTATCTTATTGTTAAAATTAGGGTTTGACTTAACCAATTTTGAGACACTTGAAGCAATTCTTTTAGTCGGATTTCTTACTAATTTATATGGACCGTTATTAATCATATCTTTCATTTTGACTTTATAATCTTCCGTCTTCATAATTACTGTTGCATTTCCTTTATCTGATGGTATAACTATTCTTGAGTCATCTTCTTTCAAAACCTTCAATGCAACTTTTTCATCCCTAGAGAGATTAGATTTTGGCGGCCGAGCTTTCCTGAGCACCACTGATACATCCTGTCTAATCTCTTCAGCTTTTTCCGATGGTAAATCTTTTATCACTTCTTCTACAGAGCAAATTATTTCTTCAGCTGGAATTTTATTAGGCGCTACTGCATAGTTAAATCCTTTCATAAGTAAAGAAGTTGTGGGTTGATCTAAGGTATCTTCAGTTAAATTAATTATAATTTTGCTAACGTCAAATTGACTTTCTGAAAACTTGTTTTTACAGTATTCATCTTGTAGCTTGGTATATTTCTTCTTGTGATTCTCTGTAGTTAGCTGGAGAACTCTCAATGATTTATCTTTGTTAAGGTTTTGAATAATCTCCCAATCGGCTGAATTAAGGACACTTGATAATTCTTCTTGAAGTCTTACTTTTTCATTATTAATTTTGAACAATTCGTGTCTTGTTTCGCCGATTTCCCTTCTTAGAATTGACATTTCAGCTTTTTTCAGGATACTTTTGATAGAACCGTTTATTTTGTGGTGTTTTAGTTTAACACAGTTGGGTGAGATGTTGTTATCTCTGCAACGCTTCAGAAAAGCTAATCTTGCGATACTTTTACTGTGTTTTACATACTTTAGTTCGTATAAACGTGTTTTCTTGAATATATCCTCCCCGTAGAGGAACTTAATCTTAGAACTTAGGCTTAAGCGGCCGGTGTCATAACTAGAATCTACAGTTTCCGGTGACAACCGCGTCAAGGTACTATCTACAATATTTACAATATGACCAGACGTTTCGCCCATACTGTGATGTGGCATCCTCAGTGGTTTCTCTGAGACTGAAATCGGCAAGTGACCTTCCAGCTTTATAACAGGTGGTGGGGTGGGGACTGGTTAGCAGGTATGCTGGAGGGGGGGCGGAGGCACGACCCACGTGACCTTCGGTCATTGGCCGAAAAATCAATATGGCTGACTCTTCCATTTTATTTCAATTTACTTAAAATGGGTTCCCATGTCTTTGGCAGCCGTATACTATCATCCTTATTAAAATTATTTCTTCTTTTATATATTTCTATGGCTTCCCTTACGATTCTCGGGTAGTAATGTGGGATGTTGGCAAGGACTTTAGTTTTGTCAAATAAAATTCCATGATTACTTTTTGTGCTATGTTCAGCAACAGCAGACTTTTCCGTATCTTCATTCTTAGTATGCCTTATATGTTCCTTAATCCTTGTGGAAATTAACCTCTTGGTTTCCCCTATGTAGACTGACCCGCAACTACAAGGTATTTCATATACTCCAGGCATAGCTAGTGGAATTTTATCTTTGACTGGCCTCAGAAAATTCTTTAATCTATTCGGTGGCTTGTAAATAGTTTTTATATTTTCTTTACTTAATAGCCTGCCAATCTTTTCCGTTGTTCCCTTTATGTAAGGTAGATACGCCTTTTTTGAGGTATCCTTATCTTGTCTTGTATCTACTCTATTGTCTTGTTCTTTCCTCTTCAACTGTTTTCCAATAGTATAATTGATTTCTCTAACTGAATATCCATTCTGTTTTAATGTTGAATGTAATATTTGTCTTTCTTTCTTCCAACTATTTTGGTCTGAAATGTGAATGGCTCGATTGATTAAAGTGCTTAAAACTGCATTCTTCTGTGCCGGATGATGATGGGAAGCAGCATTTAAATATCTATTGGTATGTGTAGGTTTCCGGTATACCGAGTGGCCTATTCGTCCATCTCTTCTTCTCACAGTTAAAACGTCAAGGAAAGGCAAACTTCCGTTATTCTCGATTTCCATTGTGAACTTGATATTAGAGTGAATAGAATTTATATGGTGCAGAAAATCATCCAATCTCTCTTTACCATGTGGCCACACAGCCCAAACATCGTCTACATATCGATACCATGCCTTTGGTTTCAAATCAGACGTTTCAAGTGCCTTCTTTTCAAACATTTCCATATAAAGATTAGCTTCAACTGGTGATAGAGGTGATCCCATAGCTGCCCCCTCAGTTTGTTCATAGAACTTTCCATCGAAGAAGAAATAAGTTGATGTGAGGCATAGTTCAGCTAGCTCTGCTAAATCGCTGTTAAGAATTTCCTTGATTATTTCAATTGTTTCAGGTACTGGAACCTTAGTGAACAATGATTCTACATCAAAACTTACTAGTATGTCAGTATCTTGCAACTTCTGTTGGCTGATAAGGCTGATAAAATGTCTAGAATCTCTAACAAATGACTCAGTTTTTCCTACAACTTCACTTAGTTGTTTTGATATAAACTTGGCTAAATTATAAGTAGGTGATCCTATGGAACTTACTATAGGTCTCATTGGTATATTTTCTTTATGTACCTTAGGTAATCCGTACAATAGTGGTGGCCTAGGGTCAGAATTTATTAATTGTCCTTTTATCTTATTGTTAAAATTAGGGTTTGACTTAACCAATTTTGAGACACTTGAAGCAATTCTTTTAGTCGGATTTCTTACTAATTTATATGGACCGTTATTAATCATATCTTTCATTTTGACTTTATAATCTTCCGTCTTCATAATTACTGTTGCATTTCCTTTATCTGATGGTATAACTATTCTTGAGTCATCTTCTTTCAAAACCTTCAATGCAACTTTTTCATCCCTAGAGAGATTAGATTTTGGCGGCCGAGCTTTCCTGAGCACCACTGATACATCCTGTCTAATCTCTTCAGCTTTTTCCGATGGTAAATCTTTTATCACTTCTTCTACAGAGCAAATTATTTCTTCAGCTGGAATTTTATTAGGCGCTACTGCATAGTTAAATCCTTTCATAAGTAAAGAAGTTGTGGGTTGATCTAAGGTATCTTCAGTTAAATTAATTATAATTTTGCTAACGTCAAATTGACTTTCTGAAAACTTGTTTTTACAGTATTCATCTTGTAGCTTGGTATATTTCTTCTTGTGATTCTCTGTAGTTAGCTGGAGAACTCTCAATGATTTATCTTTGTTAAGGTTTTGAATAATCTCCCAATCGGCTGAATTAAGGACACTTGATAATTCTTCTTGAAGTCTTACTTTTTCATTATTAATTTTGAACAATTCGTGTCTTGTTTCGCCGATTTCCCTTCTTAGAATTGACATTTCAGCTTTTTTCAGGATACTTTTGATAGAACCGTTTATTTTGTGGTGTTTTAGTTTAACACAGTTGGGTGAGATGTTGTTATCTCTGCAACGCTTCAGAAAAGCTAATCTTGCGATACTTTTACTGTGTTTTACATACTTTAGTTCGTATAAACGTGTTTTCTTGAATATATCCTCCCCGTAGAGGAACTTAATCTTAGAACTTAGGCTTAAGCGGCCGGTGTCATAACTAGAATCTACAGTTTCCGGTGACAACCGCGTCAAGGTACTATCTACAATATTTACAATATGACCAGACGTTTCGCCCATACTGTGATGTGGCATCCTCAGTGGTTTCTCTGAGACTGAAATCGGCAAGTGACCTTCCAGCTTTATAACAGGTGGTGGGGTGGGGACTGGTTAGCAGGTATGCTGGAGGGGGGGCGGAGGCACGACCCACGTGACCTTCGGTCATTGGCCGAAAAATCAATATGGCTGACTCTTCCATTTTATTTCAATTTACTTAAAATGGGTTCCCATGTCTTTGGCAGCCGTATACTATCATCCTTATTAAAATTATTTCTTCTTTTATATATTTCTATGGCTTCCCTTACGATTCTCGGGTAGTAATGTGGGATGTTGGCAAGGACTTTAGTTTTGTCAAATAAAATTCCATGATTACTTTTTGTGCTATGTTCAGCAACAGCAGACTTTTCCGTATCTTCATTCTTAGTATGCCTTATATGTTCCTTAATCCTTGTGGAAATTAACCTCTTGGTTTCCCCTATGTAGACTGACCCGCAACTACAAGGTATTTCATATACTCCAGGCATAGCTAGTGGAATTTTATCTTTGACTGGCCTCAGAAAATTCTTTAATCTATTCGGTGGCTTGTAAATAGTTTTTATATTTTCTTTACTTAATAGCCTGCCAATCTTTTCCGTTGTTCCCTTTATGTAAGGTAGATACGCCTTTTTTGAGGTATCCTTATCTTGTCTTGTATCTACTCTATTGTCTTGTTCTTTCCTCTTCAACTGTTTTCCAATAGTATAATTGATTTCTCTAACTGAATATCCATTCTGTTTTAATGTTGAATGTAATATTTGTCTTTCTTTCTTCCAACTATTTTGGTCTGAAATGTGAATGGCTCGATTGATTAAAGTGCTTAAAACTGCATTCTTCTGTGCCGGATGATGATGGGAAGCAGCATTTAAATATCTATTGGTATGTGTAGGTTTCCGGTATACCGAGTGGCCTATTCGTCCATCTCTTCTTCTCACAGTTAAAACGTCAAGGAAAGGCAAACTTCCGTTATTCTCGATTTCCATTGTGAACTTGATATTAGAGTGAATAGAATTTATATGGTGCAGAAAATCATCCAATCTCTCTTTACCATGTGGCCACACAGCCCAAACATCGTCTACATATCGATACCATGCCTTTGGTTTCAAATCAGACGTTTCAAGTGCCTTCTTTTCAAACATTTCCATATAAAGATTAGCTGCAACTGGTGATAGAGGTGATCCCATAGCTGCCCCCTCAGTTTGTTCATAGAACTTTCCATCGAAGAAGAAATAAGTTGATGTGAGGCATAGTTCAGTTAGCTCTGCTAAATCGCTGTTAAGAATTTCCTTGATTATTTCAATTGTTTCAGGTACTGGAACCTTAGTGAACAATGATTCTACATCAAAACTTACTAGTATGTCAGTATCTTGCAACTTCTGTTGGCTGATAAGGCTGATAAAATGTCTAGAATCTCTAACAAATGACTCAGTTTTTCCTACAACTTCACTTAGTTGTTTTGATATAAACTTGGCTAAATTATAAGTAGGTGATCCTATGGAACTTACTATAGGTCTCATTGGTATATTTTCTTTATGTACCTTAGGTAATCCGTACAATAGTGGTGGCCTAGGGTCAGAATTTATTAATTGTCCTTTTATCTTATTGTTAAAATTAGGGTTTGACTTAACCAATTTTGAGACACTTGAAGCAATTCTTTTAGTCGGATTTCTTACTAATTTATATGGACCGTTATTAATCATATCTTTCATTTTGACTTTATAATCTTCCGTCTTCATAATTACTGTTGCATTTCCTTTATCTGATGGTATAACTATTCTTGAGTCATCTTCTTTCAAAACCTTCAATGCAACTTTTTCATCCCTAGAGAGATTAGATTTTGGCGGCCGAGCTTTCCTGAGCACCACTGATACATCCTGTCTAATCTCTTCAGCTTTTTCCGATGGTAAATCTTTTATCACTTCTTCTACAGAGCAAATTATTTCTTCAGCTGGAATTTTATTAGGCGCTACTGCATAGTTAAATCCTTTCATAAGTAAAGAAGTTGTGGGTTGATCTAAGTTGATCTAACAACATCTCAACAACATCTAAGTTGATCTAACAACATCTCACCCAACTGTGTTAAACTAAAACACCACAAAATAAACGGTTCTATCAAAAGTATCCTGAAAAAAGCTGAAATGTCAATTCTAAGAAGGGAAATCGGCGAAACAAGACACGAATTGTTCAAAATTAATAATGAAAAAGTAAGACTTCAAGAAGAATTATCAAGTGTCCTTAATTCAGCCGATTGGGAGATTATTCAAAACCTTAACAAAGATAAATCATTGAGAGTTCTCCAGCTAACTACAGAGAATCACAAGAAGAAATATACCAAGCTACAAGATGAATACTGTAAAAACAAGTTTTCAGAAAGTCAATTTGACGTTAGCAAAATTATAATTAATTTAACTGAAGATACCTTAGATCAACCCACAACTTCTTTACTTATGAAAGGATTTAACTATGCAGTAGCGCCTAATAAAATTCCAGCTGAAGAAATAATTTGCTCTGTAGAAGAAGTGATAAAAGATTTACCATCGGAAAAAGCTGAAGAGATTAGACAGGATGTATCAGTGGTGCTCAGGAAAGCTCGGCCGCCAAAATCTAATCTCTCTAGGGATGAAAAAGTTGCATTGAAGGTTTTGAAAGAAGATGACTCAAGAATAGTTATACCATCAGATAAAGGAAATGCAACAGTAATTATGAAGACGGAAGATTATAAAGTCAAAATGAAAGATATGATTAATAACGGTCCATATAAATTAGTAAGAAATCCGACTAAAAGAATTGCTTCAAGTGTCTCAAAATTGGTTAAGTCAAACCCTAATTTTAACAATAAGATAAAAGGACAATTAATAAATTCTGACCCTAGGCCACCACTATTGTACGGATTACCTAAGGTACATAAAGAAAATATACCAATGAGACCTATAGTAAGTTCCATAGGATCACCTACTTATAATTTAGCCAAGTTTATATCAAAACAACTAAGTGAAGTTGTAGGAAAAACTGAGTCATTTGTTAGAGATTCTAGACATTTTATCAGCCTTATCAGCCAACAGAAGTTGCAAGATACTGACATACTAGTAAGTTTTGATGTAGAATCATTGTTCACTAAGGTTCCAGTACCTGAAACAATTGAAATAATCAAGGAAATTCTTAACAGCGATTTAGCAGAGCTAGCTGAACTATGCCTCACATCAACTTATTTCTTCTTCGATGGAAAGTTCTATGAACAAACTGAGGGGGCAGCTATGGGATCACCTCTATCACCAGTTGCAGCTAATCTTTATATGGAAATATTTGAAAAGAAGGCACTTGAAACGTCTGATTTGAAACCAAAGGCATGGTATCGATATGTAGACGATGTTTGGGCTGTGTGGCCACATGGTAAAGAGAGATTGGATGATTTTCTGCACCATATAAATTCTATTCACTCTAATATCAAGTTCACAATGGAAATCGAGAATAACGGAAGTTTGCCTTTCCTTGACGTTTTAACTGTGAGAAGAAGAGATGGACGAATAGGCCACTCGGTATACCGGAAACCTACACATACCAATAGATATTTAAATGCTGCTTCCCATCATCATCCGGCACAGAAGAATGCAGTTTTAAGCACTTTAATCAATCGAGCCATTCACATTTCAGACCAAAATAGTTGGAAGAAAGAAAGACAAATATTACATTCAACATTAAAACAGAATGGATATTCAGTTAGAGAAATCAATTATACTATTGGAAAACAGTTGAAGAGGAAAGAACAAGACAATAGAGTAGATACAAGACAAGATAAGGATACCTCAAAAAAGGCGTATCTACCTTACATAAAGGGAACAACGGAAAAGATTGGCAGGCTATTAAGTAAAGAAAATATAAAAACTATTTACAAGCCACCGAATAGATTAAAGAATTTTCTGAGGCCAGTCAAAGATAAAATTCCACTAGCTATGCCTGGAGTATATGAAATACCTTGTAGTTGCGGGTCAGTCTACATAGGGGAAACCAAGAGGTTAATTTCCACAAGGATTAAGGAACATATAAGGCATACTAAGAATGAAGATACGGAAAAGTCTGCTGTTGCTTAACATAGCACAAAAAGTAATCATGGAATTTTATTTGACAAAACTAAAGTCCTTGCCAACATCCCACATTACTACCCGAGAATCGTAAGGGAAGCCATAGAAATATATAAAAGAAGAAATAATTTTAATAAGGATGATAGTATACGGCTGCCAAAGACATGGGAACCCATTTTAAGTAAATTGAAATAAAATGGAAGAGTCAGCCATATTGATTTTTCGGCCAATGACCGAAGGTCACGTGGGTCGTGCCTCCGCCCCCCCTCCAGCATACCTGCTAACCAGTCCCCACCCCACCACCTGTTATAAAGCTGGAAGGTCACTTGCCGATTTCAGTCTCAGAGAAACCACTGAGGATGCCACATCACAGTATGGGCGAAACGTCTGGTCATATTGTAAATATTGTAGATAGTACCTTGACGCGGTTGTCACCGGAAACTGTAGATTCTAGTTATGACACCGGCCGCTTAAGCCTAAGTTCTAAGATTAAGTTCCTCTACGGGGAGGATATATTCAAGAAAACACGTTTATACGAACTAAAGTATGTAAAACACAGTAAAAGTATCGCAAGATTAGCTTTTCTGAAGCGTTGCAGAGATAACAACATCTCACCCAACTGTGTTAAACTAAAACACCACAAAATAAACGGTTCTATCAAAAGTATCCTGAAAAAAGCTGAAATGTCAATTCTAAGAAGGGAAATCGGCGAAACAAGACACGAATTGTTCAAAATTAATAATGAAAAAGTAAGACTTCAAGAAGAATTATCAAGTGTCCTTAATTCAGCCGATTGGGAGATTATTCAAAACCTTAACAAAGATAAATCATTGAGAGTTCTCCAGCTAACTACAGAGAATCACAAGAAGAAATATACCAAGCTACAAGATGAATACTGTAAAAACAAGTTTTCAGAAAGTCAATTTGACGTTAGCAAAATTATAATTAATTTAACTGAAGATACCTTAGATCAACC
Organism: Stictocephala bisonia; assembly: GCA_035578905.1. Lineage (NCBI taxonomy): Eukaryota > Metazoa > Arthropoda > Insecta > Hemiptera > Membracidae > Stictocephala > Stictocephala bisonia. Next base: position 22,369 of record JAQJVL010004282.1, on the reverse strand, counting down.
CACAACTTCTTTACTTATGAAAGGATTTAACTATGCAGTAGCGCCTAATAAAATTCCAGCTGAAGAAATAATTTGCTCTGTAGAAGAAGTGATAAAGATTTACCATCGGAAAAAGCTGAAGAGATTAGACAGGATGTATCAGTGGTGCTCAGGAAAGCTCGGCCGCCAAAATCTAATCTCTCTAGGGATGAAAAAGTTGCATTGAAGGCTTTGAAAGAAGATGACTCAAGAATAGTTATACCATCAGATAAAGGAAATGCAACAGTAATTATGAAGACGGAAGATTATAAAGTCAAAATGAAAGATATGATTAATAACGGTCCATATAAATTAGTAAGAAATCCGACTAAAAGAATTGCTTCAAGTGTCTCAAAATTGGTTAAGTCAAACCCTAATTTTAACAATAAGATAAAAGGACAATTAATAAATTCTGACCCTAGGCCACCACTATTGTACGGATTACCTAAGGTACATAAAGAAAATATACCAATGAGACCTATAGTAAGTTCCATAGGATCACCTACTTATAATTTAGCCAAGTTTATATCAAAACAACTAAGTGAAGTTGTAGGAAAAACTGAGTCATTTGTTAGAGATTCTAGACATTTTATCAGCCTTATCAGCCAACAGAAGTTGCAAGATACTGACATACTAGTAAGTTTTGATGTAGAATCATTGTTCACTAAGGTTCCAGTACCTGAAACAATTGAAATAATCAAGGAAATTCTTAACAGCGATTTAGCAGAGCTAGCTGAACTATGCCTCACATCAACTTATTTCTTCTTCGATGGAAAGTTCTATGAACAAACTGAGGGGGCAGCTATGGGATCACCTCTATCACCAGTTGCAGCTAATCTTTATATGGAAATATTTGAAAAGAAGGCACTTGAAACGTCTGATTTGAAACCAAAGGCATGGTATCGATATGTAGACGATGTTTGGGCTGTGTGGCCACATGGTAAAGAGAGATTGGATGATTTTCTGCACCATATAAATTCTATTCACTCTAATATCAAGTTCACAATGGAAATCGAGAATAACGGAAGTTTGCCTTTCCTTGACGTTTTAACTGTGAGAAGAAGAGATGGACGAATAGGCCACTCGGTATACCGGAAACCTACACATACCAATAGATATTTAAATGCTGCTTCCCATCATCATCCGGCACAGAAGAATGCAGTTTTAAGCACTTTAATCAATCGAGCCATTCACATTTCAGACCAAAATAGTTGGAAGAAAGAAAGACAAATATTACATTCAACATTAAAACAGAATGGATATTCAGTTAGAGAAATCAATTATACTATTGGAAAACAGTTGAAGAGGAAAGAACAAGACAATAGAGTAGATACAAGACAAGATAAGGATACCTCAAAAAAGGCGTATCTACCTTACATAAAGGGAACAACGGAAAAGATTGGCAGGCTATTAAGTAAAGAAAATATAAAAACTATTTACAAGCCACCGAATAGATTAAAGAATTTTCTGAGGCCAGTCAAAGATAAAATTCCACTAGCTATGCCTGGAGTATATGAAATACCTTGTAGTTGCGGGTCAGTCTACATAGGGGAAACCAAGAGGTTAATTTCCACAAGGATTAAGGAACATATAAGGCATACTAAGAATGAAGATACGGAAAAGTCTGCTGTTGCTTAACATAGCACAAAAAGTAATCATGGAATTTTATTTGACAAAACTAAAGTCCTTGCCAACATCCCACATTACTACCCGAGAATCGTAAGGGAAGCCATAGAAATATATAAAAGAAGAAATAATTTTAATAAGGATGATAGTATACGGCTGCCAAAGACATGGGAACCCATTTTAAGTAAATTGAAATAAAATGGAAGAGTCAGCCATATTGATTTTTCGGCCAATGACCGAAGGTCACGTGGGTCGTGCCTCCGCCCCCCCTCCAGCATACCTGCTAACCAGTCCCCACCCCACCACCTGTTATAAAGCTGGAAGGTCACTTGCCGATTTCAGTCTCAGAGAAACCACTGAGGATGCCACATCACAGTATGGGCGAAACGTCTGGTCATATTGTAAATATTGTAGATAGTACCTTGACGCGGTTGTCACCGGAAACTGTAGATTCTAGTTATGACACCGGCCGCTTAAGCCTAAGTTCTAAGATTAAGTTCCTCTACGGGGAGGATATATTCAAGAAAACACGTTTATACGAACTAAAGTATGTAAAACACAGTAAAAGTATCGCAAGATTAGCTTTTCTGAAGCGTTGCAGAGATAACAACATCTCACCCAACTGTGTTAAACTAAAACACCACAAAATAAACGGTTCTATCAAAAGTATCCTGAAAAAAGCTGAAATGTCAATTCTAAGAAGGGAAATCGGCGAAACAAGACACGAATTGTTCAAAATTAATAATGAAAAAGTAAGACTTCAAGAAGAATTATCAAGTGTCCTTAATTCAGCCGATTGGGAGATTATTCAAAACCTTAACAAAGATAAATCATTGAGAGTTCTCCAGCTAACTACAGAGAATCACAAGAAGAAATATACCAAGCTACAAGATGAATACTGTAAAAACAAGTTTTCAGAAAGTCAATTTGACGTTAGCAAAATTATAATTAATTTAACTGAAGATACCTTAGATCAACCCACAACTTCTTTACTTATGAAAGGATTTAACTATGCAGTAGCGCCTAATAAAATTCCAGCTGAAGAAATAATTTGCTCTGTAGAAGAAGTGATAAAAGATTTACCATCGGAAAAAGCTGAAGAGATTAGACAGGATGTATCAGTGGTGCTCAGGAAAGCTCGGCCGCCAAAATCTAATCTCTCTAGGGATGAAAAAGTTGCATTGAAGGTTTTGAAAGAAGATGACTCAAGAATAGTTATACCATCAGATAAAGGAAATGCAACAGTAATTATGAAGACGGAAGATTATAAAGTCAAAATGAAAGATATGATTAATAACGGTCCATATAAATTAGTAAGAAATCCGACTAAAAGAATTGCTTCAAGTGTCTCAAAATTGGTTAAGTCAAACCCTAATTTTAACAATAAGATAAAAGGGACAATTAATAAATTCTGACCCTAGGCCACCACTATTGTACGGATTACCTAAGGTACATAAAGAAAATATACCAATGAGACCTATAGTAAGTTCCATAGGATCACCTACTTATAATTTAGCCAAGTTTATATCAAAACAACTAAGTGAAGTTGTAGAAAAACTGAGTCATTTGTTAGAGATTCTAGACATTTTATCAGCCTTATCAGCCAACAGAAGTTGCAAGATACTGACATACTAGTAAGTTTTGATGTAGAATCATTGTTCACTAAGGTTCCAGTACCTGAAACAATTGAAATAATCAAGGAAATTCTTAACAGCGATTTAGCAGAGCTAGCTGAACTATGCCTCACATCAACTTATTTCTTCTTCGATGGAAAGTTCTATGAACAAACTGAGGGGGCAGCTATGGGATCACCTCTATCACCAGTTGCAGCTAATCTTTATATGGAAATATTTGAAAAGAAGGCACTTGAAACGTCTGATTTGAAACCAAAGGCATGGTATCGATATGTAGACGATGTTTGGGCTGTGTGGCCACATGGTAAAGAGAGATTGGATGATTTTCTGCACCATATAAATTCTATTCACTCTAATATCAAGTTCACAATGGAAATCGAGAATAACGGAAGTTTGCCTTTCCTTGACGTTTTAACTGTGAGAAGAAGAGATGGACGAATAGGCCACTCGGTATACCGGAAACCTACACATACCAATAGATATTTAAATGCTGCTTCCCATCATCATCCGGCACAGAAGAATGCAGTTTTAAGCACTTTAATCAATCGAGCCATTCACATTTCAGACCAAAATAGTTGGAAGAAAGAAAGACAAATATTACATTCAACATTAAAACAGAATGGATATTCAGTTAGAGAAATCAATTATACTATTGGAAAACAGTTGAAGAGGAAAGAACAAGACAATAGAGTAGATACAAGACAAGATAAGGATACCTCAAAAAAGGCGTATCTACCTTACATAAAGGGAACAACGGAAAAGATTGGCAGGCTATTAAGTAAAGAAAATATAAAAACTATTTACAAGCCACCGAATAGATTAAAGAATTTTCTGAGGCCAGTCAAAGATAAAATTCCACTAGCTATGCCTGGAGTATATGAAATACCTTGTAGTTGCGGGTCAGTCTACATAGGGGAAACCAAGAGGTTAATTTCCACAAGGATTAAGGAACATATAAGGCATACTAAGAATGAAGATACGGAAAAGTCTGCTGTTGCTGAACATAGCACAAAAAGTAATCATGGAATTTTATTTGACAAAACTAAAGTCCTTGCCAACATCCCACATTACTACCCGAGAATCGTAAGGGAAGCCATAGAAATATATAAAAGAAGAAATAATTTTAATAAGGATGATAGTATACGGCTGCCAAAGACATGGGAACCCATTTTAAGTAAATTGAAATAAAATGGAAGAGTCAGCCATATTGATTTTTCGGCCAATGACCGAAGGTCACGTGGGTCGTGCCTCCGCCCCCCCTCCAGCATACCTGCTAACCAGTCCCCACCCCACCACCTGTTATAAAGCTGGAAGGTCACTTGCCGATTTCAGTCTCAGAGAAACCACTGAGGATGCCACATCACAGTATGGGCGAAACGTCTGGTCATATTGTAAATATTGTAGATAGTACCTTGACGCGGTTGTCACCGGAAACTGTAGATTCTAGTTATGACACCGGCCGCTTAAGCCTAAGTTCTAAGATGGGTGCGCAATGTTTAAGCACAGGAGGAATATCATCAGAGCCCACACTTTTGTTGTGGTCAAGATCCTGAAGTTTCTTCTGAACATCAATGGCAGACAATGTAATTCGCGAAAATGAGCTACTTAAACAAAAATCGAATGAAGAAATACCTATTGCAGCATTTGAAAAACTGTAGAAAAGTGCTGAGCAAATAGGTTACATATACCTGGGGAATCATCAGCCTCATATTCATTAAACGACATTTTAAGTGGAAGGGAAGAGTTGCCCTTAAGGTTATTAACATGCGACCAAAAGGATTTAATATTATGTGGAATACTATCTTCGATCTTCTCAATGCAGTTCCTGTAGCAAACCGAAACCAAAAACTTACATTCCCGCCTAAATCTCAAAAAGGTTTCACGGTCATAATAGTTCCCAGTAATTTTAGACCTCCTGTGTGCAGTTTTCTTTTCAATGAGAAGGAATATTAGTCTTACTGAGAACAATTTGAGGAAATGAGACAGTAATTTTCCTCCAAGGAGTATTTTGCTCAAAGACTGACAAAAGGTGCTGACTAAACAATGAGAAATGACGGTTCTTTTCACTTGGATTGACGATACATGGAAGACTCAGCGCTTAAAATTGGTTGAAGGCTCTTTAACATTACAATTCCTAAAATCCCTTATAAATTTAGTTTTGGAGCATGAAAGACACAAATCCAAGGGAGAGTGGATGCAAATTCAAGGCAGATCCACTATTGATGCCTGTCCTCTTGAAGAAGAATGTCAATAGCATGGGTGACTTCCGTGACCGGAACAGACGAGAAAATCAGATCCAAAACAACTCCTGGCTGATTATCTACACATTTAAACTGCTTGAGGTCATGGATAGCAGCCATATTCATGATATGACGTGAAGAATCGTCAAAATATCTGGTGTCCAGTGATAATAACCCACCCACCCACCCATACATGTACAGTGGTAATAACCCACCCGCCCACCCAGACACGTACAGTGTCATTCCCCCTCAACGTGTGGCAAATTGAAATCACCAACCACAAGCAAATTATCCGTCTCCCCACCAGAGCCAACAGCCTCATTAACAAACATAGAAGTTTGAATAAGTATTATGGAAGTAAGAATAATAAGTTCCTTAAAGTCCTGATTTTAAGGAATATAAACACAGTCAATTATTGTATGAGGCAGCGTACATTTAATAAATACTCTTTCGGTATTGTGATACCCACTCGATATCCTGTAGCATTGTAAAGAGTTGTGTATATCAATCAGCACTCCACCACCACTATTCTTACCACTAATCAGTGATTGTCTATCACAACTGAATATCTTGTGGTTAACGAAACCAAGTTCCGAATCATCAATTTCTGGATTTAGGTTGGCTTCAACAAAAGCAATAACATGATATGACAAAGTAGCCAAAGCTTTAGTTAATTCAGCCAATTTATCTCTAATACTATTAACATTCCGGAAGTAAACATAAAATTTCGTTTTTGCACCGTTGGAAGTTATTAGTTTTATTTATTTTATTTTTTTTACAATATGAGGAACATTGTTGACAAATTTAATTGTCAAGTCCTTTTCACCACCAGAGACCCTCATGCTCAACTCAGATCTCATTGAGTTTAGGTGTTCCATTTCACGAGGGGTTTTGTCTCTAGACACTCTGACAGTAGAAAGACACTGTTCAATCTGGGTCGCTGAATCAGAAGAAAAACTCACTAAGAATGCCCTAGCATCAGAATCACATCCAAAGACAAGTTTAACAGGCCGCTTCTTATTTGACTTAGCCTTGCCCACTCTCAAGACCTTAACAACTTTGAGGTCAATATCTGGAAGGTAAGAAGAGACCAACTTATCAACAATACTGCAATCATGCTACTTGTGAGTCTCAACGTTTTCAGCATGAGATTCAGCCAAATTAAACAACATCACATTTCTTGAACGACGGGTACGATCATGCATCTCCGCTATGATTTTCTACGGTTCACACGAAGATCCTGAGCTGTGCAATGCTCCAAACTTATCCTCCAGAGACTTGATCTTAGTCTCATTGCTTTTCACATGGAAATATTAAAATCCGCACTCTAGTAAACTGAAAAAAGCAGGAAAATAGCGTATAACGCACCGAAGAGGATAAGCAGAAAACACATGCATCCAGTAGTTAGATGGAGAAAAGGAACCAGTGCAAAGAGGAATAACAACTCTGATCAAGAATGCTGTGGCAAATTAAAAAAGTGACTTTGAGATTTTGGAATCAGAATGACTGACTAAAACTGAATTACACCAAATTTATTGCTAAATAGTGACAACACGAGGGATTTGGAAATCAGTTAAGCAGGGAGAATTTAATTATTATGGTGAGATATATATTTGCACAAATAAAATACTACTAAGCTGAACAAGAAAATATATGTTGAGACTACAGTAAAACTAAGGAAAGCACAAAATAACAACAAAACAACAGGAGTGGACTCAGAACTAGGAGACAAGCTTCCATCTTGGGGAAAAAGAGTATATAATAAATGCAGGCTGGAACAGATTTTTTTAAACAGATAATTTCGTCCTGAGAATATTTACGTTCCTATGGTGATAATACAGTAATATAATAGGTTGACCGTGATCCCTACTCGTTTTTTGTTTCATTATCTTTGAGATACCATTTAGTGGTTGTTAAGGGGGACTTAATAGTTAGGAGTTTCTTTGCTTTATTAGTTCTGCTCCTTAGCTCAGCTCGTAGTTCATTCAAGAACTTAGTTTCATTAGGTGTTTTATCTCTAGATGGAATCACATGCTTGAAATTGTCATTCAAATTAATTATCTCTGCCCCCTTACTCGAAAATTTTCCCAAAAGCTGAGGTGTTTCTCGAGAGAACAATTGCTTAACAGAACGCAATTTGTTTGTGGTCTTTCTTTCTTTGAAGAATGTTAATTCATATGAAATTAAGCCAGAGAAAAGGAGTCTAAAAAGGCTGCATATGAGTTTATATTCATGAGCTATTGTAGCTTTTAAATGAAAGTTTGTAGATTCTGGTAAGTTAAAAAGACAACGATTCCATATCTGGATGTTATAGTCCAGCCGTTCTTTACCTCTAAGGTTTGCGGGTTAAACTGAAAAATCGACATAGGCAACGTCGCATCCAGACCGCCACAGCCCTCCTCTAAATTTTACATCGGGTGGCTCACATTTGGGAAGAATGTAGGAATGTACAAATTTATTTATTCTAATGGGAATTAAAATCTTTTTAGAATAGAACAGAATAATAATTCTATTCCTAGTGTATAGAACTGGGAAGTACTTTTTTTACTGTTTACAAATATCAAAAAACGAAGTATATTGGACAATTTTAACTTATAAAAACTATGAGACTGTTGTGATTATCTAGACCAGAAACAAATTACCCGTGGGACAGGAAGGAGCCAAGCACTCAAGACATACAATGTTGCTATGTTGTGCTTCCCTCAGAGGTAAAGTGAGAACGCCTGGAGAATAGTGACTTTGGTTTTAAAAACAGACAGTATCTTAGTTAAAGCGTAGAATTTCTGTGGTACATTTACCAGCTTATTTTTCAAAGCGATAGATTGGAAACAGATGTGTTTAGCTCCTATATCTGAGTGATAACAGTATCAAACGAGTTTGTATTACTTTGATTGTAATAGGTACATTACAATCAGTGCAGATGCATCACCATTTAATATTCTCATCATCGGCCAAACGGTCGTATTAACCCTTTTATATTTTGGCACATTCTTTATGGAACCAACGATTACATGGACCGTCGCGTACTACCACGATTTTAAGTAACTTCTATCGTTCATAACTAATAAATAATTTGTAAATCGTCAAAAATTTCAAATTACTCACTAATTACGTGCTCAGAGTAATATTTAGTAATCTGTAATAAATATTAGACTATCTTTAATAAATTTGGTTGGATATGTTTGTAATACTTAGGGTGTTTAATTCATATTATATATATATTATATCCTTCATTTACTAACATTTTAAATATATGATGTACAAGATACTTTTTGTGAGTTTGAAAATTGGATTTTTTTCCCAATGAAAGCAGCTGTTTTTATGTGGCTTGGTAGAAACTGGAAAGTGAGCGTATGTCAGTCTGTCTATCAAATCATCCATTCGTTCATTTCTTGTTTTGTTGTAGCCAAGAACTCGTTATTCTTGTCAATGTAACGTTTGCTAATTAATAATTTAACTGTGCTGTCAATAATTGCTTTTTTGTGTTTTCGACTAATTGACCTAAAATTGTTAACAGTGTGCGATGTAAAGTTTATTGGGGTTTATTATGGATGCTTCATCCTTGTACCCCCATGGATCGATGAAAAACATTCACTCTAGTCATGCCTGATGGACCGGGTTGTGATTTCTCTATTTGTGTTTAATTTTTGAGTGCGATCATATATACCTCAAGAAAGTGATAAAAGGTAAGCAAATAGGATGTTTATACATATAAATAGGGGATTTAAATTAATAATTTCATACCTGTAAGGTGTTCTTTAAATACAGTTGTCCCTCACAATGTTCAACCCTTACAATATTGCCTAATTTATAATATTTTCGTGACAGCTATGCTTAAAACAATACTAGGTCTACTACCAGTTTTTAATATGATAAACATTAGAACATCTTAGTTTAAGCTTTTGTACCACCATTTTTTTAGTCTTTATCTTCTGACTTGATGCCTTTATCAATGAATCCCTTTACAGTTTTATATTTACTGTCTTTACAATTTAAATATATAAATCAACAAACATTGTATTTTTAGAAAGATATTTGTATATAGGTCTTGGTCAATCCAATAGAAGTGCTTTAAATGAAATGTCACTTTTGGAACCTAGCCTACATACTTGTTTGTTTGTAAACCATTTCATCAATCCAAAAAGTAGCATAGTATTCAAAGTAACAATTAAGTAAGTATACAACTAGGTCTACTGAAAACGGAACACATTTTTTATGTTATAGGCTTATTTTTTATATTGTAAAGGGGTATTACATTATCATAACCTGCATTTTATAATGACATTAAGCTTTTATTTGTTCACTTGATTCTCGCAAGTATATTATTCTGTCCATAATAACTAGTCTTACTCTTATCAAATGTGTCAATTCATGGTTTACACATGGTGATGTTAAGTTAGTGTTATTTTGCTGTGTAACATTTGATATGGAACTGGCTTAGTTGCAAATTTTTGTTTAGTATTTATTCAATTTCTATACACTTCACCAATCTTGACCTTTTTGTTTCTACTGGGTAGAATCAAGTTTACATTTTCTGAAAAAAAAAAAAAAAACAATTTTATACGACGAAAATAGCAAACTATGAAAAATTGGAAGTTTGATGAAAATGTTACTTTTTATTTACCCCCATCATTTTTGTGTTTTTTCATCATTTTATAATCGTAACCTTTAAGTTTTCATGCTGATCACAAATTTGAAAACTTTTTTGGTCTACGACAATCATTTCTCGAGATAACGTAGTTCGGTAAACTATGTTCATGGCAAATCACATGTTGCCGTATGCACAATGTTAATTAGAGCTATAACTAACATCAAAACACAAATTCATATATATGTTAGGCACCTGATTTTTTTGAGTAAATAGACAGTTAGGCTATGTTTGGTTAGGTAAGTAAAAATGTTTTGTTCTAGGCTGAATAATTATTTTTATTGAAAAACCAATTAGCTACATATTGTGTTTAGCATAAAAAAACAAGTGAATTGAAAGAAAAATTATTGAAATACACTGATTTAAAAAAAAATATTTTTTTCACGTTTATATAGGTTACAACAAACACCCAGTTTTTTAATTTCTGGTAAAAATGAGCTTTCTGCTGCTGAAATCAACCTCCTTAACAAATATCTCATATTTCACCGTATTTTAAACAAGAAATCGTATCTTCAGAAGCGTCTAGAAAGTGCAGTTACATTTTGTTGAACCTATTGTTATTCAGGCAATTTTTTGTAATGAACATTACTCTCTGTTAACTATTTAATTATTTTATTTATTTATTCATAAGATGCCGATCGTCAAGATATGGGCGAATATGGATTTCGAATGAGTGTGATGAGTGTAGATGAGCAAATGAGCAAATGTAGTCATTGTTACAAACTAAGGCCGACTATTCCTTAAAAAGTGTCATTAATTAACCCTATAACCGGTGAGTCTTTTTGTCTCAACCGCTAAGCTCTTAAAGGCAAATTCGCAAGGATTTTTCTAAAAATTTATAAAAAATACATAAATAACATTATATACTAAGTGTAATATATCATTATTTTCAGTAAAATACAAGGAACAATATTATGTAAAAATCAAACTTACCAAAAAATCCATGTTGTTCTTCTGCTCCAAAATATATAAAAAAAATTTTTTTTTCAAACCATTTTTTATTTTCACACACTTGTTGGATCCTTATCCTTTAGTCTAATTAAAAAATCAAGATAGCAAAATTGTTCAAAATGTGTTTTAGATTGAAAATATATACACTTATTATCTAATAACACATATAATATTATAAAAAATGTTCGCTATGTACAAGAATGTCACAATGTAATTATTGCGGGTCATCAGCATCTACTTCAACTTAAATAAATTTTAGAGAAACGAAAATAACTTAACTATGAATGATTATTACTCTATAGTTTTCGTAGAAAAAAATAATATATCATAGTATGTATAAATGTGCGCTGCGTCGGCGCAATAATAAAATAAACAATGCACTACATAATGCGTCTCGATCGAGACGTTAGCGGTTGAGCGTGGCGTAAATGGATCTCAAATGGATCTCAATCGAGATGCATAGCGGTTCTAGGGTTAATAGCCCAATGACAAATGAACAGTCGGTGGTTATCAGCTGATCCTTCTCAAAATGTATTGACTCTGATTGGGATCGAACTGAGAACCTTTAGCACATGAAGCTGGGATTGAACCAACTACGCTACTGACCAATTAAACTTCTATAAACAAATTCTAATAAGGTATAGGTTATGTAATTGTATCCACTTAATAAGGTGTATTCCTGTCCCTACTTTATTATATAATTTATCATCATAGTTTGTGAAAGATAGTTGATTGTTATTTCCAGTAGATTTGCTTGTAATTCTATTTTCAGAAGCGCCTAGAAAGTGCATTATTACCCCAGTTTTATGTTCAGTATGGGTGTAATAGATCTTTTCCATAACTAATTCACATTCATAGGTGTTGATTTGCAGGGGTTTATTTTTTGGCCATTATTAGTGGAGTATTTTATTATTTTGTTCAGTGTCTTAGTTATTTTTTAGGTAGTTTTTGATATAAATTATTTTTTACTAATAGAATGCTATTCAATTATTTCTTGCAAAAAGTTTGTTGTACAATCATAGCAACAGTTGTATTATAATCTAATCTAGAAAGTAGTGATATACAGTAAACACAACTTAGTTGTGTTTACTGTATATCTTGTTGAGGAAAAGTTAAAACATTTGTTTAGCCTACCCAATACTTTTTATCCAATATTTTACCCAAGCTGAACTGTAAGCTGCTATTGCTACCTATGTATTTATAATTAAGACTTTATTTGTATAATGGTTTATCAATGTAAATAAATAATCCTATTCTTAGAAATGGGATGCTAATACAACTTGTACGTAGGTTACATGGCGAATATGAATGATTATTTATATGAGTGTAGGATAAGTATGGATGACCTGTGTAGTCTGGTTACTAACTGATTTTGACTATTCCTCGGCCATCTATTAATAGCCCATTAACCACTACATGATTCCAGAACTGTGGCACAGTTCGGTAACTGAGCTACTTGGGTGCTATTGTGTTCTGAAGATAGTAGTTCTTAGTGCTTGTAGCCCAACACCCATACAGAGTCTGCTCAATAATTGTCATTGATGTGGAGAAGTGATTGGTAATCTCGCTGCTGGAGAAGTCTAAGAGTGTTCTTGTTGGATGGTGGCTAGAGTTAAGGTGTCAACTATATCAGGCTCATCGGTTAGCCGAATATCAGACCAATACAACAAGGTTCATATATGCAGGGATTTGTAGGTTCCTAAACTGTCCTGGTTAGTACTTGGTTATTAATAATTGGCCCTTTGTAAACATCAGTCGATCTTAGTAAAGAACACAACTTGCATCGTATTCTTCGCCCTTGTCTTAATTGTCAAAGCAATGATATTCAATAAGAAAAAGTAAAAAATAAATTTAGATTTTTAGTGTTTTTCCATTGTAAATAGACCGGAAACTAAATTTTTATTTTAAATTGTGTATTTTATGCCACTTAAGTGTATAGGTGGGTTAAGACACTGTACATGTTTGTGTGGGAGGGTGGGTTAATACACTATACGTGCGGGTGGGTTGGTGAATATTAATCTAACCATATTATTAATATGGCTGGTAGTTAAAGGAACCAATGGGCATACTTAAGACATTGGAACATATGTTCGGAGTTATTAATTTTTCAAATAATCAGTACAGTAAAAAAAATAATCAGTTACAATAAATGTATAATGTTTTAAAAGTTACCTTCAAATAATTAGCCTAAACCATTTTATAAATAAATTTAGATTTCTGCATGTATAATGTAAGCATGTACTGTTTATATGTATTTAATTTTATGTAAGAGGATGCAACAGGTTTTATATTGCTTAAAATAAACATTTTATAATAAAAGCATTGTATTTTAATAAGATACATTTCTTTTGGAAATATTTGTATACAGTAATTGCTTGCAGGTCTTTTACCTACAATATAATATGAAATACAAAATAAATGCTTCACAAAAAAACTAACACTGTACTTATATGGGAAAAGTATTTTCTAAATAGTAAGAAAAAGGCAGTCACTAAAACACGCTGTATGTTCTCCCATTGAAAACAAATGTTTTGTAGTAACCACAGTTACTCTTTGCCCCTGGTGCAGTGCTATACCGGTAACTGCTTGGATACCTCTTTGCATCAAACATGTTATTATCTTTTACTATAGTATTAATAAATTAAGGCTATTAATACAATCTCTGACAGTTTTCAAAGTTGACGTTTCAAAAATAATCAATCCAACAAGCTATTCCCAGATACATTTTTAAAAAATCTTCTAAGTCATTACAATTATCGGACATTTAAAAAATGAGTAACCCATGAAAAGTTGTTGATCTTAACATTCTCCATGTTGTTGAGGGATTTATAAATCAAGGTTACAATGACCCAAAAAAATGCCTTTCATTTTGGTATAGTGACAAAAATTTATATTGAGGAAGGAGGCAGATAAATGTATGATTGTAGTTCGTGGGTGCTGTTTTTTTGCAGATGACACGAAAGTGGGATTTCTCTTATTGTAAGGAAAAAAGCATATATTTAACCCACGAAAGACTGAAGACGGGCAGTGCCTATCTCATGTTCAGCATTTTTTAAATAGTTAATAGAAGCAACTAACAATCAGTCACAATGAGGCAATAGGTGGTGTGAATAAAGTTTGAGTAAGCAAGTGGTCTTAAGTTGAGCACTTGCTCAGTTTTGGCGTAAATAAAGTTGAACTACTGACATGAGCACATGCTCATCTAGTCATTCGGGATTCTCAGACTTCCTGGACTCTACAGCGACAAGTTTGTACACAAACTCCCTGCCACCTTACCATCTAATTTCCATCTTAATAGTTCACCATTTCATTTCTTGCATCTCAGCTAACTCACAACGTAATTAGGTTGGCTTCTGAAAAGGATAAACCTGATATTGAAGATCAATCTAAATTTATCTCTGAAATAAATGACTATCCGGTAGTTTTAGAGAAAAGTCACCTTCAGAGTTCAAAGCAAAAAAGTAACAAAGCAATTGAGGAAATACAAAAACGTTTGGAAACTGAAGCGGGTTCTCTCTAGATGGAAATCAAATCCCTAATAGATAAATTAGACAACGCACCATCACATGTTTCAAAACTTTCTCCAAGGAAATGTTGACTCATCCACTCCACATAAACTTTATTAAATCGGTAAGGAGTCTAATAGTCATTTTCAATTGAATCACGCCTCACTTTGTAAAGTTTTTTAAGCGAATATTCATAAACTCAGCCATATTTCTAATTTGAACATCTAAACTATTACAGTGTTGAGTCTGCAAATAAGTAAATCAGCAATTTCTGGAGTACTTGCTCACATTTACATTTTTTTTACTGAGTAAAATGTACATTTTATTCACACAAAACCATGAGCAAGTACTCAGTGTCAATAGTCGACTCATCGTTTGAGCATGTGCTTCTCGTTTACATTGAGTAATTCCTTTTTATTCACATCAAAACAGAGCACTTGCTATAATTGTTGAGGAAAAAGCATATGCTCAGTTTTATTCACCACCCAATGTTTTCGCTCGAGAACACTGCCCACTTTGAGCAGTGCTAATGACGAAAACAAGAACTACAGCCATGTCTTCTGTGCATTTTCTAGTTTTGTCACAAATATAACATCTACCATACCAAAGTGTAACACATGATGCTATTCAACACTTTATGAGAAATCATGAAACAAGCATAGTTGGATCGTTTTAGTGTCAACAAGGCTATTATACAACATGAGGGGAAGATGATCACTTTTAATGTACGTCTATCTCAATGTATGCATTCAATGATAATCATTCTCTGCAAGTAGCAGCTGATTTGATAAGAACAAAGAGATTGATTCCTTTTTGAATCCCTCAGGTCTGAGGATGGTAAGTGCGGTTCACTGATATTGACCACCCAGTATTTATACCTTCTTTTACTTATACTGTATTTGATCTGTATTGTGTTAGACACTTCATTTGTTAGAAATTGAAGAAGTATCATGAAGTTAACTTTTAGTAATTGTCATGGATAGTTGTCAAAAGACTATTTTACAGGAATTAAGATGTGAAAGAGAGTTTGTATTTTAATATACAGGAAACATTATTTCTCTTAGAAATATATGATTTAGACAAAACAAGCATTTAAGTCAGCACTGGTGGCGCAGGGCTTTAACCCAGCTACTTGGAGACAAAGAGTTTGGGACTTTGTAGGCGATAGGTTCTATACCAGTTAGTTAATATAGAGCCATATTATCTGTAATTTTTTAACCATACAAATATACTTTTATTTGATAATTAGTTCACTAACCCGCCCTTCTAACATGGTATTGACCCACCCGCCTTCCCATACATGTACAGAGATACGGACCCACCCGCTCTCCCATACATGTGCAGAGGTATTGACCCACCCACCCTCCTATACATGTACATAGGTACTGACCCAGCCAACCACCCATACATGCACAGTCAATACACATACAGCATCTGCTCAATGGTTGCCATCGATGTGGACACTACTAAAGAATTTTGGGTGTCCATGTTGAATGGTAGTCAAGGTTCAGATGTTGTGTAGGGGAGTAAACTTAGTGTCAGACTTGTCAGTTAGCTGAAATTCAGACCAACACTTCGTGGTTCGGATTCCACATAAAATTGTAGGTCCCATAGTTGCCCTGGCTTTTGGGCTATTAATAAATAGTCCTTTCTGAGCTAAGTCGAACTCAGATGGTAACAATGACTACACTCACTCATCACACATATAAATAAAGACGTTTTTCATTTCATTTCACACTCATTCGCCCATGTCTCTACGATCAGCGTCTTAGAAATGAATAATGAATTATAAATATCTTGTCACTGCCTATTAAAATACCACTACTTATTCTGGAAGAGGAACATGACTCAGTTAACAAAAAAATCAGAAGCTAATAAAACAGAACTAATGTGTAGTAATGGCAATAACAAACCTATTTTGACGGTGATTGCAAAATTCGCTAAAATGTGAGATTTCAAACATTTCAGTGTAAGGGTTCTGTCTTGTATTACAGGGATAAAAGAGTTGTGGTTATGCCCACAATTTCATTTTAATTTATCTTTTATAATATTTTAGGATTGATATTACCGGGAAAACCAATCCTTTTATATATTTGGAAAAGAAAATTCTTTGACTCACTGTAACATTGTTCAATAGGTTGCCAAGAAAAACTAATTAACTTCAAAGTAGAACATACAAAATTGATAGGTTTATCCAATAGAGAAACCAAGAGAAAAAAATAGACTACAGAGAAATATATGTAATATTGACTTAAAACTCTTTTTAACTGACAATCTACGAGTATATCAACTAGTAATTGACATGATTCTGAGTAAAAACACGTTGATTATGATGTGAGAGATTAATGCAGTGTTATAATGTACAACAACAATTTATTCAATCACAATCATAATGTAACTATTATATTCTGTTGACCAAAATATTTTAAAAATATCCATGTAATCTACTGAAATAAGTTTCTAAGAACCTTGGTGTAAGAAACCAGTTATATAAACTCCTCTGTCTTAAGAAAAAATAAATAGGGAATACTATATTTAGCTGCTGAGTCTTGAAATAGTTTAAATGTAAGACATTTTTACAAATGGGTCGTTTTCAAGGTATTCCCCCACTATTCTGAAAAATGTGCTGGATCAGACCATAGCAGCAGTTTTTGAAAATATTTCCAGATGCTAGAAATCAGTAGAAACTGTGGTATTAGGGAATGAGTAGCAACAGTCGAGATTGAATTTGGAGACAATTGTAGCAGATGTCGCTCTAGAAAAATCTGAGTAGAATGGTTCAAGCGACCTGAGTACTAACAAGAATGTGATACGCAGAAACATCCATTAACTAGATTTATTATTACATTACCTATACTACTGTGCAGTGCTGGAAAATAAAGCTTTATGTAGTAGTTTCTGTAATAGTTTCATAATTTAGAAATCAATATCTAATAAAATTACAACTTAATCCTCATATATTGTATGGCTTTCATGAGCCAGCTACCAAACTAATAAATAATTAAAAATTAAACCAATAAACAATATATAAATAAAATGAAATCTACAGTATAAAGTACTTAGGTATTATTATTTAAATATTGATCTCCCGTCATAGGGCTAAATCCAAGTTTTCTAACCGTTCAACACCTGCTTCTCTGGTTGAATGAAGACCAGCTAATCCGCCCGGAAAAGAATGAAATGGGCAATCATTCACTATGTTATTCATTAAATTTGAACTTCGACTCAGAAATCAATTATCATTTGCCATTCCCACTTATTATTTCCAGTTATTGCATCTTCCCACATCGGCGTGAAAAGGACTCAACATAGTCCATTCTTTATAAAGAAGGTCATAGGGACTTATACCATAAACTTGTTTTGACTGTCAAACATCCCAAATAATGCCCAGTTGGTTTTTGAAAAACATTTGTTTGAGATTAACTGGGAAGCTATACGGAGAGGTGATATTCTAGATTTAAATTTCCTCATGTAAGCCATTTTAGCTTCATGTAAGCCGTTCTAAAATGTTGGTATGTTCTTTAACTTTAAAACTATACAAGAATTTATTTTATTAACTGTAATAATTTATGTATTAAAAAAAATAAAAAAATATTTTACCAAGTTACACCCTGGCAGGGGGCAACTTGGATCTTTCATAATAATTGAACAAAATTATTCAAGCTAATAATTAAATAAACAAATACATAGATAGTGGATATCAATAAAAAAGACTTAGAGTATAACAACTTTCTTATTTATAACAATTAAGATGTTTGGTAGTGAAAGTTTTGATTGTGATCACAACAAAGAGAAATTGAGTGTTAGTTGTGGATGTTATACACAACGCAGATACCAACACAAATCATGTTTATGTCCAATAAGTCAGTGAGAGCTCTCCCACCTGTGCCTTCTATCTTTCAATCACTGTAATGCCATTTCTGTTCCAATGGGTACATTATAGGATGTTTCATGTCCTTAACAAGCTTTTCCACTACATGTTCTTATAAGTGGACAGAAAATAATAACTTATTTTGAAAAAAAAGTTATTCCACTTAAAATGAACTTAAGTGAATTTTGTACGTATTTAAATAAACTTAAGTTTTTAATTTGTATGTAAGCTTTTGTTATTGTAATGCAGAAGAGTACATTTCAATATAAGAAACAATGTAGACATATGCAATTTTACGTACATTTACATTTTCTTGATTGCAAAATCAAAAAGAAAATTTTTTCCCAATTTGGTTTGATAAAAAAATACAATATTTGTTGAAATTTTGGAATATTTTATTACAATATTTGCAATAAACATTGTTGCTGAGTTTATTTTGTCATTACATGAATCATGTATAAAATCCAATTTTTCCTCTTCAAATTGTGGTTTGATTGAAGTGTCCCTTTTAGTTTTTTTTCCATGTGTTGTTCATTAACTAGTACTTCAACCCTCTTGGGTTTAATAACTTTTGTTAAAATCTCTGAATGATTATTTTCTGCTTCCTTGTGATCTTATATATTTTATTTTTCCACCTACATTGACACCTGCTTTTTTTATTCTTGGTTCTCTTAAGAGCTTCTACTAACAATAGTATTACATAACATATGAGAGAGTATTTCCTCTTCTTCATACCGATTTAAGCACTGCTGCGTAATATTTACATTTCTTTTTGATTATATTTATATAAGTTAGGTTAATTAATTAAATTGGTATGGGCCCATTTAAAAAGTTTTTATTTTAATCTTGGCATTCTTAATCTCGCAAGACTATGTACAGATTCATATTGTAGTTACTCTGTCTTCTTATTGTCAGATCAGTAGTATCATCAGGTATGATATCAGTCTAAAATCTAAAAACTTTTATATATAAAATATTGTTTGTACAAAAACGTGTTACCAGTTTTAAATTAAAAGCTATGCAATAACCACTTTTATAGATTAAAATATAGCAAGAAATTAGTTGGAAATTGAGAAAAATATATTGTAATTTAGAGAAATATACAGTAGAACCTCTTTAATTCAAAATTCAGGGGAAAGACGATATATTTCGAATTATGGGAAGTTTGAAATATAGAAAGTTTGAATTATAGAGGCCAAAATAAATAAAATTCTAACTATAGAGGTCCAAGTTTATTTTTTAAAAGTTAAACAGAATACTGTTGTTCAAACACATTTCTTGGACAGTAACATTATTTAAATTTAAACATTAATTAATTAATTAAAACATTATTTAAATACAGTAACATTAAAGCAAAAACAAATTAGTGACACAATAATAACTGTGTTATACAGTACAGTGCCTTGTTCGCGAACATTGTTCAATCAGAATTAAAAAAGTCTGTAATCCGTGATTGTTTCATCGCTCTTTTGGATTGAATGTCAATCGTGTTTTCTATGGCTACAATAGCTGAAAAAACACTGTCACAAATATCACTTGATTGTTCGATAAAAGTGTGAATTGTTTGGACTGCACGTCTTGCTTCTTTTATTGTAACGAAGTGAAGTTCGTCTGCTCCCGTCTCGTCGTCTGCACCCGACCCATCGTCGTCGTCTGCGCCTGCCTCGTCCCTGTCGGCCACGGCCGCCACGATCTCGTCGTCTGTCAACGTTCCGGCTACCGCTACGTCGTTGTCGACCTCGACGAAATCTTCAAATGTTGTGTTGTTATTCATATTGCAGTGAGCCATTATGACATTCCATTCGCTCTCGATCGGATCTTCAACAGGATCTGGTGTAACTGTTAAGATTTCTGGTTCAGTTTCTTCATTTACAAATCCACAAGCTTTAAAACAATTAGCGATGGTTTGTTGAGTTACATTTTCCCATGATTTTTTTGCCATTCGCATCGCTTGTAGGATATTGATTGGAACGATGTTCTTCTCTTCTTCAATACTTGTTAAAATATGTTTAACAACTTCCTTCCTGTAGAGAGTCTTAAAATTTTTTATAATTCCCTGGTCTAACGGTTGAAGTTTTGATGTCGTGTTGGCAGGAAGGAACTGAACTTTGATTGCGTCAAGCTCTGGGATATCGTTATGCGCAGTACAGTTGTCAATGAATAAAAGAATTTTATGTTTTTCCTTCTTCATTTGTTTGTCTAGCTTAAGCAACCATTGCCCAAAAACTGTACTATTCATCCATGCTTTTGGATTTGCGACATATTCAAAAGGAAATGACTTAACTCCAGCAAAACATCTTGGTTTGTTGTATTTACCGATCATAAATGGCTTTAACTTTTCTGTTCCTGTCATATTACTCGCAAGCAAAAGTGTTGCTCGAACTTTACTGTTCTTACCACCATGACATTTTTCGTTTTTGAAAGTTAAAGTTTTATCAGGAAGACATTGGTAGTACAGGGCTGTTTCATCGGCATTAAATATGTTTTTAGGATCATAGTCTTTCAACATTGTTTTCAGTTCCTCCTTCCAATTTTTACACACACTGTCATCAACGCTTGCGCTCTCTCCACACACCTTACGAAAAACAATGTCATGTCTTTGTTTAAATTTCTCTAGCCAACCATTACTTGCTCGAAAATTATTATAACCAAATGATTTGGCAAAATGTTCAGCTTTTTCTTTGAGGATTGACCCCCCTACACTTACGTTATGGTCCCTACATTGTTTGAACCACTTTATCAAGCATTCCTCCACTTCAGGGAATTCTGATTTACGTACTCTCTTATTGTTTAAATTACCTGACACCATTCGTTGCCTGACTAGCTCCTCTTGTTTAAGGATCGTAGATAATGTACTGGCGGGGATACCATACTCTTCAGCTATATCCTTTTTACGTTTTCCTCCACTATTCACTTCATCAATTATTTTAAGTTTTTCTCGCAAAGTTAAGCACTTATACTTCTTAGCACTCATTCTTGCTCACGGCACTAAAACTCTCAAACTAACAATCACTGAACACAGCAAAATATGACTGACCGTTAAAGACGTCCACTTTGCAAAGATAACGAACAGAATAACACATCGTGGGAACATCAACAAAAGCGTCAGTTCATGTTTCAACAGGAGTGTTTTTTGTAATGATTTCGAATTACAGAGGCTTACGGCAACACAGTTCGAATTGTAGAGGTTGAATTCGAATTTTGGAGGTAACAGTTTGAATTACGGCAACAAATTTCGAATTTTAGAGGCTCAAGTATGTGTAAATTCGAATTGTAGAGGCTGAATTAAGAGTAAAAATCACTTCGAATTATAGGTATATTATTTTTCGAATTTTGGAGGTTTTCTGAGGGGAACAGGCAAACGTTACTAATTATAAAGGTTTTCGAATTATCGAGGTTCGAATTAGCGAGGTTCTACTGTATTTTCTTCTTGGATCTTAATTTTATATCTCTTTATTAAGAGTAATAATGTTTGAATAACGGTGTCAGATATATTATTATTGTACCACTAAATGGCTATTGTACTCTTTATTTTGTAAAGTGGATAAAGGTGTACAGCCTCTAGGTTAGTAAATCGTACTGTCTTGACAGATTTAGGAGCTAATAAAACGGCAGTAGATGTTTAAACCATTTCGCGAACCAGGGCTGATGGAAGAGGGGTTAAACTAAAGATATTTATCACTTGAGCCCTACCTATTGTTGTGAAGAAATCAATAATCTTATCTCCATACAGTCTTTGTGCAGTGCACTTCAATAAATCCCCCCCCCCCCCACCACTGGGCAACAAAGGGTAGCATTGTTTCCACTGTGGCTTTGAGACGTGTGTCTAAGTAAAAACAAAGTCTTTGGAATCCATACAGGTAAACTTGATTACC
>JAQJVL010004281.1:0-47232 GCA_035578905.1 Stictocephala bisonia | reverse complement strand
GATAACCGAATGAGAACATCCCGTCATTCAAAGTTTGTTTCATATAACATCCAATTTACCGTTTACGATAATTGAAGTACGTCTTTGGGATGATACGCAGACGTTCCAGAATGCCTTTTTTAATGCCTGGAGCCAGCTGTTGGAATATAACGTCAATAAAACGAACTAACAATAATAAACAGAGAGTTAATTTTGACAAACGTATCTAACAGTATCAACAAAATATTTCATGTTATATTTTTTATTTTCAATCAGATTGTTATAATTTTTTCTGTTTTTGTAGACTGTTTTGTAAACTTTGTTCTGTTTAAGTTTAGACTTAAATAAAACAGTTTCCCCACAGGTAAAATATTTTTTGTTTACAAGCTGTAAGCGTACAAAATAATTTTTTAAAAACAAAATACAGATTTTATTGACAAAATATAAATATTTAAAAATTATGAGATAACTTTTTGGACAATTAATCTGACAAAGTACTCAATTACAAACATTCTGGTCAAATAAGTTCCCTTGTATCTTTATTAGAACATATTTTATAAATAAATGTATAAAGACTTGCATTTCTCCAAATTTTCAGCCAAAATATTTTAGATATCGCATTTGAAAAATGAGGAAAAAAAGTTCGCACTTCTTTAGTCGGTCCTTAAAGGGTTACAATTTTAGTCTGAATCACAATCTTCAATTGTTACATCATAAGTATGCCTTCAGCTCTGCTTTCACTTTCCATTTATTTGTGTGTAAATAGATCTTCTATGTATCTGAAAATCCATCATTTGATTTTTCATTGATAATACTGTACCCGAATCTTCAACTGTAATATCAGATTTAAAATTGTAGCAAGACGATCCTAGACAATAGGTACATATTAGTAAGTAACATAATCCAACTTTTCTACAACCGCATCTACCATTACAATACTTAATGCAGTTACAACAAATATTGTTCAACAGATTTTCTGGAGTATGTAGAAGTAAAATTTGAATTGGATCAAAAGTATTGTCTACCAATTTCCAGCCTCAGTGTTCTGGATCTAGTTTTGTTACCTAGCCAAAGTTGAACTTGATAGTATACACGATACAAAAAAAAAATATATATATATATATATATGTTGATGAGCAACAGCAAATGTTGAAGGAAGTCAAGATAGCTGTATGATTTTATTGTTCCATGTACTTCTTACAAATTTAAAATATCTAATACAATCTATTTTTATTTATATTTTTTGTTGAGCTTTACAGTATATGCAACAAGAAGAAAGCAAAATCAATTGGTACAAAATAGTTCCTGGAGAAGAGTCAGTCTTTTAAATTACCTTTGCACAGGCAATTAAATCGTAATATTTTTATCAACAATTTTAATGTTGTTATTTTGCCCCTTAAAAAATTGCAGATATGTCGTATCACAACCACTTATTGCAATTAAAAATAAGATGTGAGGTTGACATTTTGGATGTTAAACTTTTAGATGAATATAGTTTTTTTGTTACAAGCTTCTCCAGGTTTCAGCAAGTAAATGGTCTTCTCACTTGGTGTATGAGTAGTTAATAGTATTAACAAGTTAACTTCTTCACCAACAATGATAATTCTTGTTCCATAACACTTCTATTACTATTTCAATTTTAAGGACATCAATCAGCATGATTGACAGCTTGTTTCACTGAAAATTTTTCAGCTGTTATTATTGAAATAAAGTGAGCCTTGTTGTATTTGCTTTATTTCAATTGTTGTTGGCTTGTTGTTTGTAACTCTCATAGAACCATCAAAAACAGTAGATAAAGGATTTTCTGTTTGACAATGTTGTTCTGTTGCCTTGTTTTTTAAAAATTAGTATTAACATCTAAATACTATAGTCACGTTTGTACAAAAGTGTCGAAAAACATAGCCAATATATTTTAAAAGTACATTGAACGTTTCTTCTCGGTCCCACACCCGATTATAGATATCCACCATCTGGTGGGGGCCTCGAGGCATTGCGCTGTACAGCAGTTGCCGTCACACCCACACAATTAGGTGTGCCTGAAATTAGTCTTTAACGGACAATCTTAAACAAGCATATCGCTAAAAGTCAATGCAGAAGTACCAAGAAAACTTTTCGTCTCAAAATGCGTTATTAACAAACTGATAATAAACTTTTACCAATCTGACAATAATCTAATAATTTAAGTTTTTCACATCAAAGTAATGATTTGTTAGAGTAATTAATTTTTTTTTAAATAGAGGTATTGTAAACGCATAGTTCACTCATGAATATTTTAAAAGAACATCTGTATCTAGTGTTAGTTAAGCCGCCAACAATCACAAAATCAATTTAAAAAATGTATTTTACATTGCTTGTATTTTGTTCTCATTTACCAGATTATATTAAATTAACTGTTCAAACCATCTTCCTTTGTTTCCTTAAAAAAAAGTAATTGGTCAGTAGAAATTGGCAGGGAAAATAGTAGAATGCTATTTTTGTAAGTTTATGCTGATTAGCCTTGCTTATCTTATTATAGTGTGATAGCTGCTATAGCTGGGAGATTACAAAATCGTGACAGTCCAGCTACCAGATTTGTTGCTCGTTTAGAACTACCTAGGGGGGGAACTAGGCTACAGCTTTAAAGATTTGCTATGGACGTGAACATCATCATCCCCCATCTTTACCAGCAGCTAAAATCAAAACCAGGGCACATGTATTACATCATATTGTCGGAACAACTTGGGAAGCCAATGCACACATCTTGTGAACAACTGCTTTGTCATTGGTCTATTCAGCTGCTGAATTTATTTCATTTTGTCTCACATGACATTAGTATGAACACAGTTGAAATAGGTTTGCGTTAACACCTTGTAGTAGTATTTGTGCTCTCAGGTGTATGAGACGGTATAGTTGTAGTCCAGATCTTGGTCAAGATTGGTTGTTTTTTTTCATTGTTTAATGACTTATTTTTATTTTAACTACACTCAATCATCTTCACTCATCACACTCATTTGTCAATATTCTTGATGATCAAATCTTAAGATGTATTCTTAATAATGAATCATTTTTTTCTCATATATCTGTAGTCCCTGATATTAAAAATTACATAAAATGTCACTGTAGTTTTACTTAATTAATTGAATTTAATGTAAGAATTTATGCGACTACAAGAACTCACTCCTGTCACATACATGGGCAACTGCCCATGAGAGGATCCATTTCTGTGAACTTGATGTACTTTATTTGATAGGTCCTAAACACGTTTTCACTCTGCTGAACATTTAGTCACTCAACTCAACAATGTGTAAAAACTCAACATGTGTTGTTATTTCAAATTTAATTGACTTTTTTAAAACCGTATGTCTGATGAAAATGGCCTGGCACGTTCACAACAGAAGACATTGCCAGCACCAGCAGAGGAGAATACCGTACGTTTGTTGGTGGATGGGTGGGTCAATATCAACATGAGGGTTGCAGATAAAAAACGTAAGGTAGCCTAGTTCACCTACAGTCCATCAGGCACACCACTTAACTGTCAGAATTATTGTACATGTAAGGGTTTACCAGATCTAAGATTATCGTTCAGACAAATTTTTAATGGTTTAAGTTCACATAAAAAGAAATTAAAATGAATGATGTTTTTCTCAACTTAAAGGTTAATTTATAAAGAAAACTCTTAATATCAGGACTAGAAAATATCAAAACTTGATAATAATTGATGTTTGATAATTTCTTTTTATTTTAGCCGATTCCTATTATTCCTGGGAAAAAGTAAAACATAAGTAAAATAATCTCTGCTTTGAAAATGAGTCAATAATTTATTTAAAGTTTAATTTATTTAGATTTAAGTGTTATTACAAATTTACAGATTACAATGGTGGTTCGAGTAAGTTCTCACAGAACTGTGCGCATTCTTCTTGTGGGAGACAGAGGTGTTGGAAAAACTTCCCTAATTCTGTCACTTGTCAGTGAGGAGTTCCCAGAGGATGTGCCTCCTAAGGCGGAAGAAATTACTATTCCAGCTGATGTGACTCCTGAAATGGTGCCCACGAATATTGTTGATTATTCAGGTTTGTAATTAGAATATTTTATTGCTTTTTATACAGGGTGATCAACTTAAGGCTGGCCACAATTGATATCTCAAAAAGTACTAATTTTACAGCAAACTTTAAATAAAACACTACCTTATTTTTTATGTTCATTACAATCACGTAGTTCAACTTTTTTAATTCGGTCGCCATTTTCTGATATGGCAGTCAACTTTGAAATGTCTTATGGAAACCCCTATTTTTTATGATGGGTTTAGGTTTTATTGATCATTCTAAGAATTTTGTACTCTTGGTATTATTTTGATATGCTTAACCTTTTCGCCGCTAGGAGTGCTGAAAGTTCCAGAAATCCTTATTTACAAATAATAATGCTTAACTCATAATGCATTATTTTTATTTAATTGAACATTTAAAAGCTGTTGAAGTTTCATAAATACATATTTCCTTAAACAAATATTAAAAGCCTTGTTAGTGGAACAACTTAGTATTGTGTAAGTATAAGTATAGTATAAGATGTATAACTCACGAGGCTTACCGAGGCACTTGGCCAGGTGATGCGCAGTAGGCTAATTGGAGTGGAGGGAGCCGTCGAGTCAGTGTGTGCCATATGGTAAATAAAAATAGAAAATAAAATTATCTGAAATTTAAATTGTTGTTCACAACCTGACATAACCTGTGCTACTTTTAATAGATAACTGAGAAATTAATTAATAAATTACATGTTTAATTTGTTTTTGTTCATTTGTTCATAGATCTATTGGTTATATCGTAATTTTATTTATTGGATTATAAACAAATTAATGTGCCTATTTCCAGAGTAGACTTCGCAAAGACAGCATAATATGTTATTTAAGCAAAAAGAGGTTCAAATTAAAAATGGAAATGACCTTTCTGATTGGCTGTTATATTAAATGTAAACAAACAACAAAGAAGGCGAAAATAAATTATTTTCTTCATAGAGAGGCACTGCAAGTGCAGTAACTAAAACTACTATTTATTTTCAACACCTTGTAAGATCAGTCACAAGGTGGAGGGGTATAACAGTGGTGGGACTGCTCTCCCCTCCACTCCTGGTATTATTCCCCTCACGTGCAGACCAAATACCTCGGTAAGCCTCGCGAGTTATAATAAGTAATAATAAATGGATACAGTATAAAACAATATCACATGATTGTGACGCTAGGCAATAATCAGCTGTTTCATTGCAGTGTTGCAATTTTCACTTTTGTTTTATCTCATATTTATTACCTAATTAATTGCTCTGTTGGAATGACAACTGTTAATTGTCATCTGTAGTAGTTTTTAATAATAAATAAATTAGTTTTGTTTTTAAAGTTCATGTGTACTTGAAATATTGTTGTACATAGCTGTTTTATTACCGTATGTCAATATGGAGTTTACTAACTTCAGAAAAGTGGACTTGTTGGAAATAAAGTTTTTATTTTAATATAAAAATTTCTGAAACCTTTAGCGCAATTAGTGGGAAAACGGGTAAGTATATTAAAATAATACCAAGACTAAAAAAAGTCTTAGAATCACTATTAAAATCCAAAATCATCATACAAAATACGGGTTACTTTAAGTCATTTCAAAGTTGCCCGCTAATTGGAAAATGACGACCAAATTTTTTTAGATTTGAACTATGTGATTGTAAAGTTTTTGTATAAAATACAGATTTGTGAAACTGCAAGAGCTTTTCAATATCCAATTATAAGTTAAGTTTTATTATTTGTAAATGGCAGAACACGCCTCTCTAATAAATTTGTGAAATAAGGATTTCTGAAATTTAATCCTCAGGGGTAGTTTTCAGTATAAGCTACTTACCCACTAGCCTGTCATTCGTATAATGTGTACACAGAGAGAGACTCATATATACAACTTGAGTCACTGTAAGATGCGGCTAATTTCTTATTTCATTCGTTGTTTATAATTTATTATCAATACAATATTTATAATTTCAAGTATGATGTAGCGTTTTTGGTTAATATTGTTTTGATAACTATTTTAAAATTTAAATGTATCTTCTTACTGTCCAACTTGTTCTGTATAAATGTCTAGGCGTATAGTGGTAATTTAATTAGTTTTGTCATAGATCCTTTAATAATAATTATATAGAATAGTTCACTTTGCCAAATAAATTTTTAAAATAGCCCTAAGGAATTGAATGATAACACAACTCACCAAACAGTGTTATTATGACTACTGAGCTTACTTCAACTGACTTATAACCAATGGCGCACCGTACTTTGTTCTATTATCATCTAATCGGCGCTTTCTGTTAATCAAAACGATCACGATTGTTTTTTTCTAGTTGTTCAAAACAAAAAACACTTGAAAATGTAAGTATGTAAGTTCTATTTATTTTTAGCATGGAACATGCTTTAGTCTTGACCTAACTGTCTGAAAACGTTACGCGGGAGGGTGACGCGTAACCATGAAAACACAATGACATATCAGTGTTGACTTCAATAATGATTTTATTTGCAAGCGTTGATCAAAGTACATCTTTTGTTTCCATGACAACTCTTGTTAAAAATATACAAAATTAAGTCCTAATTAGAGAATCCAGTCCTCATTTACATATCAGTCTACCTCCAGCCGTCCACCGGTGATGTTGTGTCCTGGATCAGATTGCCCTCCTTCGACATCGTCAGGTGTATGTACTCGCCATTCTACTGATAGATCTACATCTGGATTCGGAAACGCAACCTCCGAAATAATAACTGAACCAAAGAAACCCAAAACTGGTGCTCAACGTCAAAAGGAATATAAAGCGCGTAAAGCTGCCGAAAAATCACTACCCAACGAAAATCTTGAGTGTAAACCGATCAAAACTGCTGCCAAAACCGCTGCTGAACGGATGAAAGAGTACGGTCAAGTTGTGAATGTACCTGTCGATGTCGATGGAACAGCTAAAGCATGTTCCATGTTTCTTGAATTTTAGCCGTAGGCTCTAAGCAAAAAGATCCGGGGGTCCAGGGGGCTTGCCCCCTGGCGAGGCCCGCAGGGCCGAGTTTTTATTTATTCTTAAGACGCTGATTGTCAAGATATGGGCAAATATGGATTTCGAATGAGTGTGATGAGTGTAGTCATTGTTACTATCTGAGTTTGACTTAGCTCAAAAAGGACTATTTATGAATTGCCCGATAGCCAGTGCAACCATGAGACTTACAGCTTTACCTGGAATCCAAACCACGTAGTTTTGATCTGATTTTCAGCTAACTGACAAGTCTGACATTCAGTTATCTTCCCTACAACACATCCGAACCTTAACTACCATCCAACATGGATACCCCAGACTTCTCTAGGAGTGTCCACGTCGATAGCAACCATTAAGCGGACACTGTGTTGTTATTAAGAGGACCGAGCATATAACCTATTGCCTACAATCTCCCAACCACTTTGTCCCCAAGTAGCTGGGTTACAGAACTGCGCTGCCAGTGCCGACTCGGAAGAACATTTTTACGAAATTTAGGAACATTCTGAAAAAACTCCACAAAACCATACTGAAGAATGGACTACCACATTTTTACAAACTACTTACTATTGGTCAATGATAACATGCCTTATCCCACTTCACACACCACAGTCCTTTGCCCACCTCCCTACTATACTAACAGACATTTTAAAAACATATATTTCCCACTAAAATACCTTAAAAAATGGTAGCTCTCTCAGCCAGTCGAGGTTACATAAACTATTGATGAGATAAAAAGCAGACTATGATGACTCTCTACGAGCAAATAAAATTGTAGCTAGTACACTCAGGCAACATAATCACAAATTTCAAAACCTAAGTTTGCTTAAGAGAGTATTTGACAATCTAAAATGTGAATGTAAGCAAAAGACTTGCTGTTTTAATTATTGGTAAGGGGGTCTGACTTGAATGGTGTTATTAACTATGTAGAAACTACTTATATTTTAGAACATTTTAATTGTATGTATACTTTTTTCTGGCCTCTATTTCCAAAGACAAACTGCGATAACAGAATAATAACTGTAATCATATATGTTAAGTCAGCTCATAGTCATAGGGTCAGGCAAAACGTGACCATTTGCTTGTAGATGGCGCAAACTAGGGAAATTGTGTCTGAATTAGTGGAATATCAGGTTTTTTTGCCATATGCCATAAGAGCAGACAATGACTGTATTCAAATTACTTTATCAACTTCCTGATTAAAATCAATTTATTATCCTAAATAACAAAGCTTTACAGTCTTGAAAAATCAGTAAGTCTATACAAAGTAGGGCAATTGTCCCTGAATCACTGGTTTCTCGCCATGTTTACACGGTCCTTATGATATGAATACTGCTTTAATTCTACAGATTTGTCTTCTTTCCTGTAAAATTATGTTTGTTTTTATAAGAGTTTTTTTGTCTAGAAAAGCATATAGGTTTGTTTCAGAGCGTGTAAAATAGCTATGTTGGGTCACAGGCACAAATTAAAAACCTAGCTCTAGCTAAGGGTGAAAGAGGTGAGAGAGAACAAAAAGTCATATGAACAAAGTTGTTGATCATAACAAATCTGCTACTGATAATGATAGTAAGTTTTCAATAGGACAATTTGTTTTGGCAACTACAGGCTAAATAGGAAAACCCCGTTTTTGACATTTCAAATTTCAGCTCTGAAATGGCTGCTATTTCAGAACTACAAAGAATTTGTCAAAATCCTTTCTTAGTGCATGTCTAAGAAACATGAAGAATAATTGTGCCAAATTTCACATTCTTTGGTTTTTGAGGAATCGTTTCCAGTCAAGTCAGTCAGTGGTATTTGGATTTTATATGCATAGATAGATTCATTAAATTCATATTCAATTTTACAGATCAAATTTACGTCAGCCTCGTTCTGTGACTAAAGACTACATTAACAGCAGGAGGACTACCTACTAAAAGCAACACAAAAAATTTAGTATTGCTTTCGTTTAATCGATTTTTTTATCATTTGAAAAAGTCAGATAGTTTGAAATCAACACTAAAACTATGCAATGTTTACACTAAAATAAACATTATAAATAAACAGCTGTTACGTGTATCAATAAAAAACACTGTAATGATTGAATCTTTCAGAACCACTGAGTGCGAAGACCATGTAATTTTTCACATTTCTGATACTTTACCACCATCCTTAAGCTTTAAGGATACTTTCCTGATACTTATGCTTTAAACTGAATCTAATAAAGTTTATCTTCTTCCAAGCTTGAGAATATTTGTGGGGATTAAATCGCTTTCTGAATTAAATATGTACATCGTTGGTCTTTAATTAACAAAAAATATTGTTTCTTTTTCTCTAGCTGTGGAGCAGACAGAAATGCAGTTGACAGAACAGTTGCAGAGGGCCCACGTTGTCTGTCTAGTGTACTCAGTTGAGGACGATGACACCCTCATGAGAGTTACTACGTATTGGTTGCCATACATCAGAGAAGCACTCTCTCACACTAGAAAGCCTCCCATCATCTTGGTGGGCAACAAAGTGGACTTGGTCGAGTACTCTACAGTTGATGTAAGAACAGTAACATTAAAATAATTAGAAAATGACTGTGAAAAGGTTTCAAAGTTCATACATTGATAGAATCTTTAAATTTCACTTTTTAAATAAGTAACTACTTTTATTTAAGATGCTGTTTTATTCCTTAAGTGAAATATAATTTAGCCTAAGCATTTTTACGGAAGATCGTTAAGACACCTTATAAAATTGTTAAGACCTTTAAAATGTGATGTAACACGACCTATGTTTTCATTTATCTGGGTAGCCACTGATATGATTGGGTTGCTCGTAATCATCTTGGGTAACCACCAGTGATTCATTTGGGTTACAGATCAATTTGGGTAGCTGTAATTAGTAGACAGATGAAATTCGATATCCAACCGCTATTGACTTTCGTAGCCATTGACCCATTTGGGTAGTCCTTGTAACCTTAAGTAACCATCCGTAATGAAATTGGGTAGCTAGTAATCATTTTGGATTGCCACTGACTTTCTTAAATGATCTTAGTCAACATGGGTAACCACTCGTATCAACTTGGTTAGCTAACATCTTAAAACTAAAAAAATTTTTTGAACTTCTACCTAGACTGTGATAGAGCCTCTTTGCCAGATACGTTCATGACAGTTTAACAAAGTATTATTTTAAAAATATGATATCTAGAGTAAATACAGTACACATTACATTCAACCATTTAAATTCAACAAATCGGCCTAAACTAGCGAGCCATGATTAATTTGAGTAACCACTAACTAACATGGAAAGCCATTCGTAATCAATTTGGGTATTTACTGACCTACTTTTATTTTATTTATTTATTCATAAGACGCCGATCGTCAAGATATGGGCGAATATGGATTTCGAATGAGTGTGATGAGTGTATATGAGCGAATGTAGTCATTGTTACAAACTAAGGCCGACTATTCCTTAGAAAGTGTCAATAATTAATAGCCCAATGACAAATGAACAGCCAGTGGTTATCAGCTGATCCTTCTCAAAATGTATTGACTCTGATTGGGATCGAACTGAGAACCTTTGGTGGCCTTTGATTATATTAGATGGCCATCCAGTATCAACTGGAGTAGCCACTCATGATCAATTTAGGTAGTCATTGACCTGCTTTTGTAGTCCAAGATAAAGTTGGTTTATCACCCGTGTAACATGGGTTATTATCAACATGGGTAGATAGCCAGCCGTAATAGATTTTGTTAGCCTCTGATAAAGCATGCCTTAGTATTCACGCTGTGTAAAGATTCTTATGATATTGTAGTAGGAATATGTACTCAAGAGCAAAATGAGTAACATAATATGATAGTCAGTTAAATTTTCTTCAAGTAAGGTTTTATTTTTTTCAAATTCAAATTCAAATTCTTTATTGTTACAACACGTTTACAAAACTTAGCAAAGCTAATGAAACAGGTAACATTGTCAATAATAATAATAATAGTAATATTAAAAAATATTACAGTCACAACTAAAAATAAATAAATAATAAATCTAAGCTATACAAATGCAATAATCTATAGATGAGGATGTAAACTATCACTATGTCATCTGGTTTACAAATTAATATCATTAACATACTCTTGAATGCTATAATAATTTTTCTCCAATAAAAATTCTGTAAGAGTCCTCTTAAATGAACCATCCCTTACACAATTTCTAATTTTTAAGGGTAATTTATTAAAAAGCCTTATCCCCATATAAAAAGGTGTTTTCTCCACTAACGTCAAATGGTGTATGGGGTATTGGAGAATATTTTTATGTCGGGTATTATATCTGTGTTCAATTTGCTCATTTTGTATCTGATTAAAATTTGACTGAACCATTAATAAAATTTTTAAAATATAAATATTGGGAACCGATAACATTCTGAGATCCTTAAATTTTGGCTTACAAGAGGATTTCCAAGAAGATATTGTCATTATTCGTAAAAACCTTTTTTGTATTTTAAAAATTATTTCAGAATCAGATGACGCACCCCATAGTTCAATTCCATAAAGTAGTACTGGATAAAAATAGGCATAATATATCATTATTCTTGTTTTTAAATCAACAATATTTCTTAAGATTTTCATCTGAAAACAAGCTGATGTCAATTTATTTGATACATTTTCTATACATTTATTCCATTTAAAGTTTTCATCTAGAATGAGACCCAAAAAACTTGTATTTTTTGATACTGACAAGAGTTGTCCCTGAAAATCAATAACCGAGTTAAAATTATTCTGACTTTGAGCAGTACAGAATTTTACTAATTGTGTTTTGGCTTGATTTAACTTTAACCCATTTACCCCAAACCAAGCAGTTAGATCCTTAAGAGCCCGATTTAAATTAGCTTCCAATTCTTTAACACAATTTGCTTTTATAATTGCAGTTGTGTCATCTGCGTATAGGATTAATTCATGAGAAACATTTTTTGGCAAATCATTTATAAAAATTAAAAATAAAAGAGGGCCCAAAATGGATCCTTGAGGTACCCCTATTTGAATTTTCCTCCATGTTGATTTGATTTTTTTATTATTCTTAAATATTATCGTCCTCTGATATCTGTTTTGTAGGTAGGATTTCACCCAACCCACTACTTTTCCTGAAAAATTATAAACAGATAATTTCTCAAGAAGAATTTTATGATTAACACAATCAAAAGCCTTGGACAAATCACAGAACACCCCCATTGTGCTCTGTGACTTGTCCAAAGCCCGACAAACTTCATTACAAAATTTTGAAATTGCACCAATGGTATTATGCCCTCTCCTAAAACCAAACTGTTCACTAACCAAAATTTTATTTGACTCCAGGAACTTTGATATTTGAAGAAATGCAGCTTTTTCAAATACTTTTGAAATAGATGGTAGAACAGAGACTGGCCTATAATTATCGGGGTTTTGTTTTTCCCCCTTTTTAAAAAGAGGCATGAGTTCTGCATATTTGAGGTTATTTGGAAAAGTGGCATTATAGAATGATTGGCTAACAATTACACTAAGAGGTTTAGCTATGGAATCTGAAACAATTTTAATTAAATCAAGAGGAATTTCATCCCATCCAGAAGTTTTCTTATTTTTAAGGGATTTTATTATATTTATTATTTCAGTAGCTGTAACATTTTCAAAATTAAACGTAATAGATCTATCAAGATATGTTCTTTGGAGATTTCAGTAAATTTTTTTTTAAAAATTTCAGCTATTTCCAATCCATTGCCTATTGGTCTATCACCCACGAATAGGTCTGGAAAATCAAAATTAACCTTCTTATCACACCCCAATTCTGATTTTACAACTTTCCAAGCAGCTTTGGTCTTATTTTCAGCGTTGCTTATAAAATTTGAATTACTCATTAGTTTTGACTTTTTACAGACTGCTCTGAAAACAATTATATATTTTTTAACATAGTTAATAAAATCCTTATTTTTTGAATGTTTAGCTAACTGACTAAGTTCCCTTTTTTTTGCACTTGAAATTTTTATTCCTTCTGTAACCCAAGACTTTTTTTTACCCTTATTTAACTTTTTATTTACAAATTTTAGAGGGAACGTGCTTTCAAAAATATTTTGGAAGCTCCTAAAGAAGGTCATACAGTTATCTTGAAAGGAGTTTCCAAATGAAATATCCCATTTCAAGTCCCTTAATTCATTACAGAAGTTTGTAACATTTTTATTGGAGAAAATGCGCTTCTTGCTATGTGTAACATTTTTAGTTTTTGGGGATTGATCATCTGAAAGACTTATAAACAGTGCCCTGTGATCGGATATACCCAATTCTAAATTCAAAAGTGACTGACATGAATCTGGTTTCAATTTTGGTGTAAGAATATTATCTATACATGATTGTTTTGTGTCTGTAATTCTTGTAGGTGATCTGACATTAACACAGAAACCACATGATTCTACCATGGACAGGAATTCTAATCTTTGCTGAGGGTTGCTGCAGCCCTCCAAAACATCAACATTGAAATCCCCAGCAATATAAATCCTAGCACCACTATTTCTTTTAAACAATAAATTCAATAACGATTCTAATTTCCTTAAAAAATCTTTGAAATTTGATTTATTTGGATTTCTATAAACAGAAATAACAATAACTCCTAAACTCAAAATTTCTATTGAAGATACCTCAAAGATGGACTCTTCATTAAATATACACAGGTCATCTCTTATACTATACTGTAAATGATCTTTTAATAGAATGCAGGATCCCCCATGGATTCCTTCTTCTCTACAGTAAAAACTAGCTAAAGTATAACCAGGTATACTACCTAATACACTTATACTACTCCTTTGAAGGAAGTGTTCATTTAAGCAAATTATTAATATATTGGAATTTCTCAACATTATTTCTAGATCATACTTCTTGTGTAGTATGCCACCTTGTATATTTAAATGCATCAACCACAAATAGTCATTACTAACTCTAGCTTCCTCACAAATAGGCCATATATTATTCCCACTTAAAGATCTAATGCCTTGTGAACTAAAATTATGGAAATCCTTACAGACTATACACAAACTTCTTAAAACTAAGTGATCATTACATTTTCCTCTGGTGTGATGTTTTTTTGGTGGGTTTTTGGAAAAATATCCTTCTCAATGGTACTTTGGTTAGTTTTATGAATCAGTGTTTTATGAGTTTCGTTAAGTGATGCGGATGTGCTGTGATGAGTTTGCTGTGTGTTGTCTGTGTGCTGTGTAGTGTTATTACTGTGGGTAGATTGTTGTGTGGGGGTTGTGCATTGTGGTACTCTGTCTTGTGTTGGGATATCAAGTCTACTATTTGACAGTTCGGGTGTGCTGTGTTGAATGGAAAGTGTCCTATTAAACCTATTAAGAGTTGGAGTGATCTGTGTTATATTTGCAATCTCACATGTATTATGTTGTTGATTAGTTGTGATTGATGTGTTAAGTTTTCTTAGTTTTGCATTCTTAATACAATAAGCTAGTTTCTTTGCTACTAATAATTTACATCTGTATCTAATGTGCAGTCCATGCTTAGTATAGTGCCATTTTTGCAGATATTTGTTCATATCATGGTAGTTTGCTCTTTCATTTTTTGCCGTCTGGAACATATTTAGATTTGCTTCGTATATCTGGGTATTGAGCTGTGGTCTGTCATACCTGTATGGAATTGAAACAACTGCAACTGATGCCCTCTTCACTTTTTTCATTCCTTGTGCCAGGTTTTCACTCAGGTTCCCCTGACTAACACAACCAATGTCATTTGCTCCTCCCATGAAAAGTACATAATCATCTTCTGACTAACACAACCAATGTCATTTGCTCCTCCCATGAAAAGTACATAATCATCTTCTATAAATTTGTCAGTTAAAGAGTCCACCTCAGGGATGACACCAGTAAATGGTGCACCAGGCCTCACAACTGATGTCACATTGAACGCTGATCCCAACTCATTTTGCAACAATGTACTAAGGTCTCTTCCATGGCTGTCTGCCATCAACAGTACATTTCTCTTCTTTAGACTAGTAATTTCCCTTGTTGTTCTTGTGCTTATTTTATATATAGGGCCATTTTGTAAGGTTTCTTTTGGTATCTGCCTGCTAGTTAAATTGGTTTCGTTCTTTGGAGTCATTGCAGTTCCGTTTTTAGAAGGAGTGTGCTGAGAGAATAATAATTCATCCTCAGAAAGGACTTCATATCTATTTGAACAAGATAAAACTTCTTGTTTTTTTTATAGAGTATATTTTTTTACTCTATACATTAACCAGTGCTTGGATTCCTTTTCATAGCAACTAAATGAGGAAGAGATGACGTCTTAAATGTAGATGACAGAACATCAAGACGTATAGTTCAGTGTGGATCATAATTAAACATTTAGTTATTACATATTGCCTTTTGTTGTTAGTGTCGTTTGCTCACTATCTCAGTGATATAACACTGTAATTCTGTTACAACAGTAATTTTCACACCATTAATTACTACTATTTATTGTTCATCAGGTTATCAAGACAATCACAATACACATCATAAACCTTTTACAAATTGTAGTTTAACCACTTTTGAAATACCATGCTTTACAGTTGGATAAATGTATTGAGTAAGAATTTAAAATTTAATCGACAGATAAAATAGAAAAGTCTGAAATGCAAATTTCTGTTTACTACCAAAACGGTTGCAGTACCACTTTTTTATCTATAAATAATTGCATACTAGGGTGGGCTGAAAAATATATTTATATTTTTTTTTCTCAACGCTATACCGAAAAAAAGTTGTCTCTAGGATAGGTAAATAAAATGCAATAAAGCAAAAAATGTTTTACCTGACCCCTAGCTAGCGCATTACACTTGAAATTTTGAAAATTCAAGAAAATTCAGAATTTATAATTTTTTTATACTACATTAACAGTTGTATATTGGGGTGCTATAGTGAAAATCCTTTATAGTAAAGTTGTAAAAACAAACTAAATTACAGCAAAGCTAGTATTTTTAAATTCTGAGGTAGCGCAAAGAGCTTAAATTATCGTCAATATATCACTTTTTGAGTGCCCGCAGGGTGCCGGCTGTGGCTCGATGAGGCTTGTAACTTAATTGACTTCACCACTCATGTGTTTAGTGGCTTTGTTTTTTAGGTTTTTTTCAATCATCTAAAGGAATATTATATACATAAATAATACATAATTCATCCATAAGACTTTATTAATCACAAAAGTTATAGTGAAATACAAATTTCCAATCCTCATACTGAAAAATAATGTTTATAACAAAATTAATTAAATCATAGTCATTTAGATAGTTGGTACATTGAAACTGCATTTGCTTGAAAATTTTGGCATTGATGTTCTTGATAGCAGCGTTGTTCGGATGAAACCATCTCTGTTTTTAATGCCAACGAGTTTTGAGGAGGCTTCGGTTACCAGTTTAACACATCGTTCCACAGCCTGTGTGTGGCACGGAAACTTGTCGAAGTTCCACTCTTTGGCTGTCTTGCCTGTTGAAATTTTTGCCCAAATATCTTCATCAGACACTCTTCTCAACAAAGGTGGTGGAAAAAGAGCAGCAGAAGTCCAATCAATCATTTCGTGATATTCCTTTGCTTGGAAAACAATATTTGGCGGTTCGAAAGTTCGGATCGTCATTTGTTGGGAAGCTGTAGACCTTGATTTTATAATTCTCCTAAACCCTAACTCTCTGATATGGGCTCTTTCATCAACAATCATGCTAAGGAGCAGGTTCTCTGGATGTGCGAAGAACGCATTTCTTTCAATCACTGGATCGATCACCTCAATTAAGTTTTCTGGCAGGAATCTGGAAGATTTTATTACTTCAAAAACATGGTTCGGTCCATCTGTAAGGTACTTACTTTTTTTAATCTTAACCCTCTAGGTGATTTTCGCCCGAATTCGGGCGATCGTTTTTGCCGCCCGAGTGTTTTTCGCCCGAATTCGGGCAATGATTCACACACCTGTTTACGCACGTATAATTTATAGTATGATCGATCGATTCGGCAAGCTGCCGAAGATAAGCTGGTCAAGAGCAAGAAAGGAAGGGAATTTAAAAAACCAATCCTTATACAGCCAATAGAAGATAAATACAACCAATACATGGGAGGGGTTGATGTGAGTGATAAAAATGTTTACCATCTCTCTTGCAGCCGCCAGACAACTAAATATTGGAAACGCATTTTTTACAATCTCTTGGACATTTCTCAATACAATTCTTATATTTTATACACCCTAAATACAGACAAACCTATTGATAGAAGAAGGTATTACATTAGTATTGTTGAAACCCTGGCATATACCAGAGACATAGCTCCTGTTGCTGGCCCTTCAGGTGATACTCCGCACAAAATAACAATAATTCCTAAAATCTTATAAACCCAGTTTCAAGATCTGATTTTACAAATGAAAATTTTTTTTTTTTACCTTAGTTTTGCCTGAAGATCTTGAATGTGTTTCTTCAAGCAAAACTAAGGTAAAAAAAAATTTCATTTGTAATAATTCCTAATAAATCTAACATATTGTGTCATATTTGCAAAAGAAAGGCAACATATTGGTGCCCAGGATGTAACTGTGGGGTGCATAAGGAATGTTTCCATGAGCTGGATCATTTTTGGAGGCCCCTAAAGGCTTGAAAGAAAAGGAAGACAGTGCATCCTCAATAAGTGCTCACAAACAGTGATTTTAGCCAGTGTACATATTTTAGTTTTTTGTGTTTTTTGACAATTTTAATTGTAAAAACTGTACATGTCTAGACATATTCTTTTTCCTTATAACATTTTGAACAATATGTATATCTTGGATTTTTGGTATTGTGTATATAATTAAGTTTCATATGCCTGGTCATGAACAGAAAGAAAGATAAATTTCAAATTTGGCGTAAAGTGGATCTCATGTACATAAGGTAAGAGAATTTTACCATACACCATTAGATAGCACATTTACTGTACTTTTAGAAAATATACGACATGTAACCTCTAAGTCAATTTTTATATTTTTTGTTGATTTTTGAATAAAATTCTGCAAAACGACAAAGAATCGCGTGACGCTAAGGGGTTTTTTAGTGCGACAACTAGAGGGTTAAACCATACAGGCATGTATGATTTAAGTATGAATCGTACCAAAATGTGATGCTCTTCAGAGGGATTGTTTTCACTTATGTAGAGACGAAGAACTCTGTTTGCTGTTGTCAGCCATCGGGAATGGGAAAGTGGACCTGGTTCACGAATTGCTAAGTCTCCCGTGCAAGTGCCAGACTTTATAGCAGAGCTTATATCCAAAAGATATTGCTGATCCTTGCTTAACATTTTCCGGTCGATATCTGGTAGCTCACATTCGATGCTTTGAAACTTCACAACTGGAAGTTTTTCACATTTCGTAAGTTTTATGCCAATAGGACCACTAAAAGACTTTGGCCCTGTCGTTTCGCCATCCAAAGCTTGAAACAAGTGCCGGAACGGTAGTTCATTGAAGTGCAAAAGGCAAACTGACCACTGCAGTGGCCTCTTAATATTTTCTTCAATTTGGCGGATCACACCAGTTTTCCATCCTATGTTTGTGACGGTACCATCACATCCAATCACGTCCAGTTCGTCCAACAAAATATTTGAACTTTTCAAATGATCCAATATTACACTGGCAATCTCTTTTGCAGTACCAGTAGTTGGTGATACATGGCCAACATAAATGGAACCAGGCTCCTTTATAATTGAATAATGTTCTTCTTTGACTGTTCTTCGGAAACACTTTTGATTTATTTTATCAATTGTCAGCGTATTATCCTTTCGGCCATCAAAATACAGGCCTTGTACTACGTTTGGCTCTTTTGTACTATCGTCTTGGAGAATTGTTCTGTAGGATTTTCTTTCCCTCCTCACCTTATTTTTATCTATTATGAGAGAATCTTCCTCTTTGGTTGCAAGACCTAGGTCAGGTAGCACACTGGAGGCAATAGCTGCAGTTGCCCTGTCCGACACTCCAAATCGGTCACTGGCCAATGCGGTATTTTTTAATTGTACCCGCATCTGCCACGGCTGTTTGATTTTACTAGGAATGTAGTTCTCATCAAAAACATCTGGCTCTTCAGTTGAGCTTTCATCCGAAATCACTGCTGGTTCAGTTAAATTCTCAGAGCAGGAAGGCTGCGAGACTAGTGGAATGTTAGACGATACTTGTTGATTTTTAATTTCCTTCCTATTCAGTCTTTTAGTAAGTTTTTTTTTCTCCTTCCTGTCTAAATTTCCAATTTTTCCTATTCCAAGATTCCTTTGGAAAAACAAAAACTTTAGTTCAAGCACTGGAATTTTTTAGTCTTTTTCACATTTACATAAAATTGATAAAGGGCACTCACATACCTCAGGGACTTTTTTGCAGTTGCAAGAGTACGTTATTTTACATTTGCAAGCAGAAACATCAAAGAGTGATGAAGCTTTTTGCTTGAATGCCTCAATTTTCTTTTTGTATTTGTCACTATCCTTATCACGCTTAAAGGACTTCATTAAACTACGATAGCTATCATGGTATGAATTTATCAACTGAACAATTCTGTAGGGCGTCACTGTTGGCATTGATGCTTTATCAAATATAGCTTTTACTTTTGGGGCAACAATGTTAGAAATCTTAGAGAAACTAACAGGCTTGTTACTTTCTAAAGCCAAGATGTACTGTTCATGGAAACAGCTCCTAAGAACATCTTCATAGGTTGGAAGCTTACTTATAGGCAACTCCCTTGGGTAGCCGAATAACGGACACTCAAAATCACTACAACTTTTTTTGGCAACAGCCATAACGCACACTGTTCTCACTAATCTTAAACTTCACTCAGATAATTATAATATAATCTGCACCAACAACTCAAAGCAACTACACGTTAGTACAATATTGTTTGCAAACTAAGAGAGAACACAGTATGGCTGCCAGCGTACATGCGCATTGCATTGTGGGCGTGGAAGGGGTGGCCGGGAATGGGTGGAGGGGAGTCTGGCGAGAATGGTGGAGGGGAGTCAGGCAGCCGGTAGTCGCTCGTATTGTGACGCTGTAAAGCATGATTTTCATGTCCGTTGCGCTACCTCAAATTTAAAAAATACTACTTTTTGAATAAGTTAATCTGTTTTTACAGCTGTACTGTAACGGATTTTCAGTATAGCACCCAATATACAGCTATAAAGAAAATTTAAAAAATCTTTAAAAATCTCGTGTTTTTCATAAAATTTCCAAATTTCAAGTGTAATGCGCTAGCTGGGGGTTAGTTAAAAAAATTTTGTTCATTGCATTCTTTTTACCTATCCTAGAGACAAATTTTTTTCGGTATAGCGTTGAGAAAAAAAAATATATATATTTTTCAGCCCACCCTATTGCATACCCACTGTAAGAAACCAACATGAACTATGTGAAGGATTTTTCAAAGAGTGCAAAATTGTCAAAATTTGTATTGTAAAATCGTTTGACAATTTTGACATCCTCACAAGCTGGGCTCATGGTCGGATTTTGGGCATGCTGACTGTGTCACAAGTCAGGCCAGTGATAAGTCGTTAATGGGTTAATTATCTAACTATAGATCTCCATTTTAAACCAGGTGTCTGATTGCAAGATCAGCTACTTTCTTTTAAGTAAATTTAAAATCTGATAATCTCTATAATTTTCCAATAAACAACAATGACCAGTGGTTTTTATTTCAGGCAGCCTGTGATATCATGGAGGAATTTCCTGAGGTGGAGAGTTTTGTTGAGGTAGGTTTTAACGTGTAGTATTTTCTATAAATCTATTTATATATACAGTAATCGCAAAAATATTAATATAATCTACTAAATTAGTTGGCTTATTTTGAAATATAATAATTATTTGTCTTCCTGGAAGAGTATTAATGGATTTATAACAAAAGACAAGCTTTTATTTTTATGAAGGTGGGTGATGTGTGAATTATCCTATTGGAGAAATCCAGCTTCGTTTTC
Source organism: Stictocephala bisonia (assembly GCA_035578905.1). NCBI lineage: Eukaryota > Metazoa > Arthropoda > Insecta > Hemiptera > Membracidae > Stictocephala > Stictocephala bisonia. The sequence continues at coordinate 26,345 of JAQJVL010004281.1, read as the reverse complement.
AAGTGAATAATAAACAGAACAACAACAGCCTGTTGCCTTCTGAATAGTGTGGAATGTTATTGATAGTGAGGATTGAAATCTTATTGGTAATGGGAGCGGCTGTGATAAGCCAACAGTCTATTTACTTTTGTGAACAAGAAACTACAAAAATTACAATTGTTTTCTTATTGCTGTTATCATCTTGTAAACAAACAATCAAATCCCTTTTAAACCATGTTGCCTAGAATAATAATAACATTTCCAGAATATGGCATTTTTCGTGACAAATTGCTGACATTTACTACAAAGGGTCAGGTCTTCAAAAATTAGTTGCAAACAGATAGGAATGCAAGATCTGTCACCCTTATCATGGTAAAAGTAAAAAGAGTCAGTTCTCCAAAAGTTTGATTTTCGTGCAAAAAACTGACAGCAATGAAGTCCATTCAGACAGCAGTTTTGGATGTCTGAGATTGCAATATTAAACTGCAAGTTTTGGTTTTAAACTGCATTGAAAGAAGAGACAAGTAAGTTTATTTTGAAAAGCAAGCTAAATTAAAATAGAATTAATGTTTATAAAAATTGAAAGAAATAATTATTAGTTAGCAGCAGCAGGTTATGTTGGCGTACTGCATACCTGTCATAATACTTGACAAGTATTATGACGGTATTATACAATGACACAGACAACAAAAGTTCTCCCGACCGATGTTAGTCTGGCATCAGTTGAGAGCAAATATACCTCCTCTAGATGTATCAAAAATATATTCTTACAGGTTTGTTTCTTGTTAATTGTCATGATTGTTATTTATTTATTTATTCATAAGACGCCGACCGTCAAGATATGGGCGAATATGGATTTCGAATGAGTGTAGATGAGCGAATGCAGTCATTCATTGTTACAAACTAAGGCCGACTATACCTTAGAAAGTGTCATTAATTAATAGCCCAATGACAAATGAACAGCCAGTGATTATCAGCTGATTCTTCTTAAAATGTATTGACTATGATTGGGATCGAACTGAGAACCTTTAGCACATGAAGCTGGGATTGAACCAACTACGCTACCGACCAATTATTATTATAAGCTTTTATGTTTAGTGAGAACTTTTTCAAAAAGTAGTTTATCTTAACAATGATGTAATGTTTATAAATTATATTTTTCAGTGTTCTGCAAAAACCCTAAAAAATATTAGCGAAATGTTTTACTATGCTCAGAAGGCAGTTCTCCATCCGACAGGCCCTATCTACATCAGTGACAGACAAGATGTGAGTCACATTAATTAGTTTATACTTATTAAATAAATACTTTTGCTTTAATTACTAATCAGTAATAACCTTACTTGATAACACTATGATAGAAATATGCAGCGTTTAGTATATACACACGTAGGAGAATATCTCTGTACGAGAATCAGTCAACTCAAAAGGCTCTTTGGCTCAAACTTTTGAGATCTTTAACCAAATGGGATTCCTTAGATTCCCCCTTTTGATTGTTAGAAAACAGTGTTCAATTCACAAACAGTATACAAACTTTAAGCCTCTATAGTATTTGTGTTTTTTTCTCAATACCTTTTCTACTGAAAGTGAAGTAAAAAATTGTTTTTATTGAATAATCTGAATAGTGTTCAGTGGGAAGATCTCTATAATTGTTTAGAACATGTAGAAAGCAAATATTTTATTATTATTATTGTTGTATTCAACCATTATTTTAATTAATTGTGTTTGTTTGCAGCTCACAGATGAGTGTAAGAAAGCCCTCACAAGAATTTTTAAGGTATGTTTGAAATGAAACCAAAATGTGTATATTAAACTATAGGACACCTGTGCATGGTTTGTCCGGCAAAATTTCGTTCACTTGAAGTTAGAGTGGTACTAACTATATTCTACTAATAGTATATAGTAACTCTTAGTAATACTTACTAAGTGAAATAATATTATTTTCTCAAAACACAAATGTGTAGTGACCATATTTAAAATAGAGCAAAATTTAACTAACAAGTAGGCTTTTAAAAAAAACATATGACTATGAGACTATTCTTACTATAATTAGCAACAATAGAACTGAAATGGATGTGTGATTATACTTTTACTAAGCATTATTGTTAAGACTTTCTATGTTTTAATTTGTATTTCTTGCACACAAAATTGTCCGTTTTAATTCTGAACTATATAAAAATATGTTTTTCAAGATTGTTGTATGACTCAGATTAAGTATTCAGACTGTATGTATGTGTTCATGCATAAGTGGACATCAATTATAACTACTCATTTTTTATTCTTGTGTGTACCCTCTCCTGGTTTGACAATCAATCTATAGAGAAATCCATCTATTCTTTTAAGATCAAAGGTAAACAGATATCTTCAAAAACTTTTATATTTTTAGCATGGAACATGCTTTAGTCTTGACCTAACTGTCTGAAAACGTTACGTTACGCGGGAGGGTGACGCGGGAAGGTGACGCGTAACCATGAAAACACAATGACATATCAGTGTTGACTTCAATAATGATTTTATTTGCAAGCGTTCATCAAAGTTTTTAGTTTCCATGACAACTCTTGTTTTGTAATTCCTTACATGAAATCTAAAATTCGTTGTTTTCGGAGAAATACATTTGCAGAAATTATTAAAAAGGAGCCACCAGGTAGCAGCCGTGATCTATTACCAAGTAGCAGCCGTGATCTATTACCGGGTAGCAGCCGTGATCTATTACCAAGTAGCAGCCGTGATCTATTACCGGGTAGCATCCGTGATCTATTACCAAGTAGCAGCCAAGAGCTAAAGCATGTTCCATGTTTCTTGAATTTTAGCCGTAGGCTCTAAGCAAAAAGATCCGGGGGTCCAGGGGGCTTGCCCCCTGGTGAGGCCCGCAGGGCCGAGTTTTAGTATTAGGTTATTGTTCAGCACTTAATATTGCTAACTTGTTCTGACATAAAAACAAATTAAATTGGATATTATTTTGGGGGCAGGTGTGTGATACTGATAATGATGGGCTATTAAACGACGCAGAGCTTAATGCCTTCCAAAAACGCTGTTTCGATACACCTCTGCGGCCTGAGGCCATGGAAGATGTGAAAGTAGTTCTCAGGAAGAACATTTCTGGTGGGGTCTCCCCTAACAACTGTATCACACTTACAGGTACAAGATTTTTGTAATTAACAGTTACTATTGCATGTTAATCAGATTAATTAAAATATGATCTTTTTCATACTTTAATTAATGTAGTAGAACATAAAGTTTTGAATATATTGATGTATAATATTTTGATCAAATCCTGATTTTATTGTAATTTTCAAACAAACGTTTGCACAAACTATAAAAATGGCTTGCCAGTCAAGGCAAATTTTATTGCCAGCGCGAGTGTTAAGCTTTTATTCTTTCCTTTAGCTTTGGTTGAGCCATCTGAAGTCACTCGTTTATGGATACCATTGAAGAGTTACGTGAGAGGATTTTAAAAGGCATTGTTACAATCCAGTAGAGATTTTGTATTTTCAACACATTCTATGCTGAAAGAGAACATAATTGCGCACCCCCAGGCTGAGTACGAAACACTATCACATAGTACAGGCACTCCTCACACAAATAAAGCGGTATCTGAAAACGAAATACACCAAGACTACCACAACAAGCGACTAGCAACACAACGTTCCTGGGCAACGGCTAGCTTCACCCTGAATAAATACATTTCAAGGGCGGGCGGTGCATTGTTCCATGTGCACCACCAGGTGCGCTATAGCAGCACTAAATTGATCAGTGTAGCCCGCACGGAATGAGTTAAAAGGTGCCTTAGTGAGAAGTTGCCTAAGATGCTTGCATTTTTAACAGAGGCCGCCACTTTAAACAATTTTTGTTGGTAGTTTGAAAACAAACACTAAAATCTAAGAAAGTGAGAGCAACAGTGAAGTTTTCAGTGGCTGTCTTAAGCCAAAACAGTTTTTTTTTAATCAGACAGAACGAAGCCACATATAAAAAAAATTCCAACTGAAATGCTTACAGCATTCTTGGGTGATACTAAAAAAGGAAACTAGTATGGTGTCTGTCTATCAAAACAAAGCAACCTAGATATAGATCAGAAGACAAATCCAACTCTTCACTGTACTATTTTCCATACATGAAGTATATTTGTTGTAATAATATATTATTTTGTTATATCACTATATGGGAGTAATACATTAATCCTCAAATGGTTATCCGTCGGTTTTCCGACATTGATGAGCAGGTCTGGTAGGTTAGGCATCGGCTTTCCAACTAGATTATTAGACATTATTGTAAATAAATGACAGCAGCTGGCTTATTTGTACTGTAAATATCGCATATAGTATATCGTTCCACTCTACTGTTCCAAATCCATCGCTTTAGACAATTTATTTCGTTCTCTTTGTATATTTCAACAATTTGTTTACAAAATGTAATTTAATTGCTCATATTACATTGCAAAGGCATTTTTTACTGGTGCAATTATTAGGTTTTATGTATATGTAATATACAGTACATATGGTGCTATGTATTTATATATTCTAAAAGAATATGAAATTCTCTATAATCTGGCTATTTTGGAACTTTAGATAAAGTATTTATGTAATTTGTAGAGGGGGTGCAAACTTTTGAAAAGTTTCTTATTTACAAACTTCTTAGTAAATCAGTTGCAATATAGTATTCCTAATTCTCTATTTCATTCTGAACAAGGAAATACTACTTGATATTCTTTTTATTATAAATTATAGTTTCATGTTTTTTTAAAATAAACACTGCAACACTAGCAAAACAGGCGTAACCATGAGAGTTAAAGTGAACCATTAGAGGGTTAAAATTTATCCTCACAAACCTAACAGAAATATATAATGTGTAATTTTATTTATTTGTTTCCTTTTTTCAAAAACGTGTGTATTATACAAGATAAAAAACATACCTAGAAAATATTTTGGTTTGAGTAGTAAAATCACCTTAATGTTAATAACATTTTAAAACAAAATCATTAAGTTTTATCATTTTTAAATCGTACTACCTTTCTATATGAAAATAACTTAAAAAAGTATTGTGCATGAATTATTGTTTTCTGACTTATGAAATCATCAGTGCCATTTAATGTTTTTAACAGGTTTTCTGTTTCTGCATTGTTTATTTATGCAACGTGGTCGAAGTCACACAACATGGACTGTGCTACGCAAATTTGGTTACAATGAAAACCTCCACATGTCAAAAGACTTCCTTTTCCCATCGTAAGTTGTACAGATTATCTTATTTATATTTAAAAACAAATGTATGTATTGTATTTTTGTCCCTTATGAAATATTACACTATTCATCTGATCTGATGAAACTTTGGGAAGTTGTTTATCCTTTTCCAAGGAAGGTTTTGCTGACTGACTTTATTCCCATGCTTAGGGCCTCTGGTGTTTAAAAGTTTAAATGGTAATGGGGTTTTGTTTTAATTATTTGTCATCATCTGTTAAATAAAAATAAATGACATGATAACTTTTGAAATTGGCTAAGTAGTGCCCTTGACTATGAATTCCTACAGCAAATATTTCATCCAATAAGAATATTTGTGGCAGTAATTTGATTAGTTAGTGAGGTCTGCCACTAGAGCTGATTTAAACTGCATTATGTTTATATGGCACTACACTAGTGCTCCACTACTGGGACACAACTTATAATTAGACACATAACATTTAACAATGGATGAGAAATGTATGTGTATGTATAAAATCAATGGTAATACTTGATGAAATTTAATTTAAATAAAATTAACACATTACTGTCTATATGTTTATCTTGTAAGCAAGGGTAAACAAACTAGTATGAAATATTTTGGAGAAGTTGTTGTAACGTTTATTATTATTGGTTTAAAATAAGCGTACAGTTTTACTAAAAGTGGTCACAGATAATCCAGATAAACTCTAAATATTCTCCATATTGAGTCCAAATGATTGGTGATCTGCTCAGATACAATGCTTTTAGATGGCTGACATAAAAATATACTGAATCACCTGTCAACCCCAGATCAATCATTTGAAGTATGATGTAACTAATTTGCACACTTGAAAATAAATATAACATAATTGATGCCTGATTTTTCATATTTTAAGTAAATTTGCATTCATCTAATGTTGAAATGTGACAAATCAGTAATCTGCCTTAATAAATATATTTAGAGTTAATTAAGAAAGGATGCTATACAGCCATAAAATGACAAGCTTCAGCTCATGCAGTCACTAGTTCTATCATTGATGCATTATTTTTATCTTGCCTTCGGAAACAGCATCTTGAAGAAGGGTGCTTAGAGAGTAATAGATCTTCAAAACGCAGCAATTCTGTTTTTGTTCTCTTTAAGGCACAAGATCATGTATCGTTCTTTAAAACTGATATAAAAATGTTTCCAATGGATTCAATTTGTATGGTACTAGCGAACTACATGACTCATAAAGTTCTAAAATTCGGTGAGCCTCCGTATATTTTTGAAATGCTGCAATGCTAAGTCAGATCTCCAAGCACAGTATCCGCCACAACCAGCACTTGCACTTTTGGAATATAAGACTGGAAGCCGGTCTGAGGAGCTTCTCCTACTTTGGCCCCTTAGTGTACAACAACTTGCCCAAGGATGTTAAATCATTGCCTTGTCCTAAGTTAAAAAAAAAAAATAAATGTATTGTGAGTAATGAATTAAATAACTAGAACTTGCCATGACTATATTTGTTTGTATTAAAATATATAGACTAAAAGGCAGGTAATAAAATATTTAAATTTCAGACAAGAGTTCTTTTATAAAATAATTTGTGTATGATAAACGCTCACAATAAAAGGTTTTTTTTTTATTTACAGTATTCGAGTACCCCATGGCTCCACGACAGAGCTCAATCATAAAGGTCAGCAGTTTTTCACTTCAGTCTTTGAGAGGTTTGACAAAGACAAGGACGGAGCATTATCACCGTTTGAGCAAGAGAGTCTGTTCTCCATGTGTCCTGCACCACCTTGGGGGTCTGACATTAAACATATTGTACCTACTAACCACCAGGTACATATTCTCATACAATCAGGTTAAAGCTAAAAACTTTAGGGTTTAAACTGGTGTTGTTTTTAGTTATATAACTAGCTTAAAGGCAGATTTGCAATTTGAGAGTAAAAATCATAGATTTTATTTAAGTATAAATTACGAAATGATGTAATCTTAAATAACAAAACTCTCAACGTGAAAGGGTGGGCATGTGGGTCACCACCACTGTATGTGTATGGTTGTGGGTCATTACCACCGTACGTATTTAGGTACCCACCTAAATACGTACAGTGGTAACAGTACACATACAGTGGTATCTACCCTCCCACCCACCCACCTATACAATTACCGTGGTATAGACCCACCCATACACATGTATAGTTGTAATGGCCCTCTCACCCACTCATACATGTGCAGTGGTACCACTATATATGGGAGGGAAGGTCAATGCATTATACATCTATGGGTGGGCAGGTCTCTATTCTTAACAAGTGAATAACATGTTGTACAAAGCCACATTGAGTTTACTTGACCCCAGATTATCTGACTCACTCATGTATATGTATGCATTGTAATCTTTGTGTCCAGGAAGGGGTTTTCCCTGAACCGTTAAAAATATCTAGAGTTCGCCCAATTTTTAAAAAAGGACTAAAAAATGAACCTGGAAGTTATCGACCAGTATTGGTTATACCCATACTTTCAAAAATATTTAAGCTTCTAGTCTGTGAAAAACTAAGGACATTCTTTGAAAATAACAATTATTTTACTGCCTCACAGTTTGTGTTTAGAAAGGGTAAATCTGCTATAATGGCAGTTGATGGTCTAATTAATAAAATTATAAAATCTTTTGAAAATAAAGAATTTGCTCAAGTTACTCTATGCAATGTCAGTATAGAATTTAATTGTGTTAATCATTCAGATCTTCAATTTAAACTAAAATTTGATAGAATTTCAGGGCCTATGTAAAATGTTTTGGAATTCTACCGTATAAAAACATAAACAGCAGGTTTTTATAAACAATCTTCCAAATTCAATTCAGTCATCAACATTTTTATTTGCTGACAATACCGCTTTATTTTAGTCGTAGCACTGACATAAATCAACTTGAAATTCTTATTAAAAATAAATTTGATGACTTTAAACCTGATTAGTTATTATTGATCGATTGAACTACTTTGTCATCCAGATTTTCAAAATTGATTATATAATTCACTGCTTATTTCCGATTATCACTTTGTTATTACTGAATTAAATACCCACAGGTCCAATTTTCATGGCGTGTACACAATCAATTTTTTGTTGAGAGGAGGCAGTTCTGAACGCAACTGACTGCATTTGGCGATGACGCCTGAATTTTAACATCAGTTTGGTTGGATTGGATGCAGCTTTTGCCAACAATTTTCATTACTGTATGTTCGTTTTCACGGTACACTTTGAATGGAACCACCAGATAAACATATCGGCCAGCTGTGAAACAGTATAATTGGCTTGCATACAAATCTGATCTGTGATATGAGCGAACAGATGAAATCTTCATAATCCATGTTGTTTCAATTAATAATATACTTTTTCACATTATATTAGTCATGAGTTAAGGAAATAGGTTAAACAAAACAACGGCACATAAAAATGTAGGATGGCAGGAAGTAAAAAGTTTTATTTATCAAATGTTACAGTTACAAACAAAAATCAAAATTATTGTGTTTAGTTTGGATGTATATATTTACGAATCTAGAAAAACTTAACATAGACTTAGGATGGTGTCTGTCTTTTACAGTTGTCTTGGATAAACAGGAAATCTTTCTGTAAATACTCGATACTCGAAAAAAATGCCAATTACTCAACTGTACTTGGCTCGAACTAAAAAAATCACTCGCATACCCCTAAAAATATTAAAAGAAACAGAGGCCTAATTCAATATTGAATTCACATGCCTGTGACTTAACTATTCACAGGATAGTACTATATTTTCTGTAGCCATTACAATTATGAACATAGCATCTTCAGTTCAATACAAGTATTTGAAGTTTACAAAAAATCACCATTCATTGTGCAGTTCTGATTATTTGACAACATTTAAGATTTTGTAATTGATGACATAGCAGAGCTGGGCTCAATTCAAAATTCAATCCTTCACACACCAAAAATACTTAAAAGTATTAGTTTTAAGTTTATAATTATAGTTAACTGAATATCACATTTATTTGCTACTTTACTGATTAATTTGTTGAACATTAATATTTTGTAATGTGTTTCTTTTTAGAATCTATATTATTAATTATTTTAAATAAACCTAAAAATACCTATTGTAAAGGCTATGTAAAGTACTATGTAAAGGCATGCCTTTCTTGTATATTTGATTTCATATCACTCTAGTTTTTCTATATATATATATATATATATATATATATATATATATATATATATATCAGTATTTCCTTGTGAATGCAGGGCTGGGTGACTCTCCATGGTTTCATCTGTTTTTGGATGTTAACAACCCTGCATGACTTGCCAACCACCCTGGAATACCTGGCTTATTTAGGATATCCCATCAACGATGACGAAAATCAACTGTCGGCTATAACAGGTTGGTCATGTTAAGCATGTTCTTTAAAGTAAGTGCAGTTTTGGAATTCGGCAATTGTAGCACTGTGGTTGGCATTTGGCACAAGCATGCTGTATTTGTTAGCAATCTTCAGACGCCAATATGTATCCATTGGACGGTGTTTTAGGTTGTTTATCAGTGTTTAAAATGCCTACTTCAATTGGAAATGCCACCGACTGTGAAGTAAGGGGTTTGATAGATTTTATTATCACTAAAGGTGTAAAAGCACCTGACATTCACTGTGAGATCTGTGAAGTTTATGGAGAAAACACTATGAGTGACGGTATGGTTTTAGAAATGAGTGAGATTTTTTTAAGGTGGCAAATCAAATATGAACTGATCCGAACATTTTGCTGGGAACAAATTGATCATCCACTATACAAAAAGCTGGTTTTATGATATGACAAGTGCCTCAATATTGATGGAAATTATGTTGAAAAACAGTGATGTTTTCACATTAAAATAATGTTGTTACTAAAAGTCAACTGGTTTTTGTTTTATTCAAAAAAGATACTTTAAAACATACCTCCTACTTCTTATAGTAATAGAATTTTTACATACAAATGTTTCTAAGCACAGATGTTAATAGTAATCTACTAATCGACTTCCTGTTTTAGAAGAACAGTAAGAAATTAGGATACAAATTTTGAAGTACAAAGAAATTTCTAATAATAACGAAATGTTCATTTATATCTATTTTCTTCATTTTTTAACCCTAGAATCATAACCATTCCTCTGTTGCACAATTCTTAACATGTTGGGGTGCATAGTAAAGATCCCACTGTTCTATTCCCCCACTTAATAATAATGCTTGTACCGTAAATTTAGTATGAACAAATTTTTGTTTAAAATATTTGGTTGTAATCTGATTAATTTTATCCACCCATTGGGAACCGAGCCTCAGGTATTGGACGGGTCGCAGGTGGCGGATGGCGGACGCTCCATCAGATATGGTGGACAGCTGTGAATAAGGGGTAACCCGAATAAGCAGTCCCGGACCGAGGTGGCAGCATCACGAGGGTGTGGCGGGGGTGGCCTTTGGCAGGGCCACACTCATTAAAACCCACAAACCTGATGACTTGGCTGTGTCATGGCGAGTAAGTGCCGCCATTAAATAAGCACTGCCCGTACTGCCTTGTACGTTAGGGTTTGGATACCTAAAGGCTAGGAGAAGGTAACTCTGATGTAACACCGAGGTCAGGTTAGGATCTTACAGCTATAGTGGAAGCCGCTAACCTAGGAGAAGGCGACTCCGAAAACAAACCCCTGGCCCTCCAGGTTGGGGGTTGGGCGTTGGGCTGACAACCCACCCTGGAAAAACAATAGGTTACGTATCACCAACAATATGCCTCGGATAGAATGGATTTACGGCATACGAAAAGGACTCCCCAAAGGACAATGAGAATTGGAACATGGAATGTAAGAACACTGGCGGTCCCTGGAGCAAGCGAAATTCTCTCTAAAGAGTTAAACAAGTATAAAATGGACCTAGTAGCACTACAAGAAACTAGATGGCCACTAGCAGGGAAAATCAACACCAAAGATTATGTGATCTACTACAGTGGATGTGAAGAAACCCGATATTACGGAGGTGTGGGTTTCGCAGTAAATAAAAAGATAGCAAGCTCTGTGATATGCTTTCAGGCTGTGAACGAACGTATGTGCAATATTAGAATCAAGGGTAAATTTAGGAACTTATCTGTGATAACTTTTTATGCCCCAACTGAAGATGCAGAGGAAGAAGAAAAGAACTACTTCTATGACATGCTGGAAAATGAGGTGAACAAGTTACCAAACTGTGATCTCAAGATGGCACTGGGGGATGCGAATGCTAAGATAGGTAAGGAGGTTGTGTGGCAAGATGTAGCAGGAAAAGAGAGCCTCCATACAACATCAAACAACAATGGAGAGAGACTTTGTAGTTTTGCAGAAGCAAATAATCTCAGGATTATGAGTACCTTCTTACAGAGAAAAAATATACATAAGGAAACATGGATATCCCCAGACGGAAGGACAAGAAACCAAATCGATCATGTCCTAGTAGACAACCGAAATAAAAGCAGTATCACTAATATTAGAAGTGTCAGAGAAGCTGATTGTGGGTCTGATCACCATCTTGTGCTGGTGAAAATAATGCAAAGAATATCGTTAGAAGCGAAAACAAAGAGCGTTAAGATGGATGTACTAGCAGTCGAAAAGCTTAGAGATAAAGAAGTAAACAAAAACTTTCAAATATCTCTAACAAATCGATTTCAAGCACTAAATGATATGAACGACCGAAATGAAGAAACACAAGACTTGGACAAATATTGGGAAGATTTTAAGAAATCTTTAAGAAATCTACAATGGACTCAGCAACAGAAGTTTGTGGAAAAAGAAAGAAACCAAAAAAGAACCCATGGTTTGACGAAGAATGTGAGCAAATGATCGAGGACAGAAATAATAAGAAAAAGGAATGGACAAGAATCAACTCTATAACGAACCGAGCCGATTATTATGAGGCAAATAAAAGAGCTACAAGGTGTTTGAGAAGAAAGAAGAGAGAATATATAAAATCACTACTAGAGAAAGCCGAAAATGACCAAAGAGGAAATAATTCAAAAGGATTTTATAAAGGAATAAAGCATTTTAGAAAAGGATACACCCCAAACACTTTTGGAATAAAGAATAAGGAGGACCAGATAATAACACAGAAGAGTAAAGTAATTGAAAGGTGGAAAGAGTACTTCCAAGACCTTCTAAACTGCGAACAGGATACTCTCAATGAGGAGGAAGAAGAAACTTACCAGAATGTAGAACCATGGTTAGAAGAGCCCACAATAGCAGAAGTGGAAAAGGCGATTAAAGAACTAAAAAACAACAAAGCACCAGGAGACGATGGTTTACCATCTGAATTACTGAAAAAGGGAGGACAAGTAATATGTGAAAAGCTCCATGGACTAATTAAAAAAATATGGAGGGAAGAAAGACTACCTAACGACTGGAAGGAAGCAACAATACTACAGTAGAACCTCACTAACTCGACACTTTGTGGACCGAGAGGTTGTCGAGTTTGGGGGTTGTCGAGTTATCCAGAACATTTTATTTTCAAAGGATTCTGATTAAATAAACACACCATAGATGATAAAAACATGTTTAAATTTATTACTTACATATATACAGTGTAGTGATTTTTCGTAAGTCCATATCAAATCCTTTGAAAAAATGTAGTTATTGAAGACTGCTTCTCTCTTTCAATTCGGCGCCTGGCTGCTTCATCACGGAGTCTCCGAATGAATAAAATGTCCATTGCAGACGTCCCTTGCTATTGCTGCAAGTACCGCAAAGCACCTTCCAAACACTTTAGTCCCTCGCTGTGGCTCATCATGTCCTCTTGACTTGTCTGAGTGTCGTCTTCTGAGTCATCTTCTTCCTTCTCTCCTCCTTGGGCTCTCACAGCGGCAATTATTTCATCTTCTCCAAGTGGTTCACTGGCCCCATCTAAATCCATCCACTCCCGTACATCTTCTTCCACAGAATCTTCACAGCCAGGAATCTGTTTCATCACCGAGACCAAATCAGAGGATTCACTTTCTTCTTGTGGATCAAACTCATTTCCTGAGTGATCTAGGAGTTTTCTCCACGAGCGAACGAGAGTGATCGGTTCTAATTCATTCCAACATTGGCTAATCCAGCCGATAACATCCAACAAATCGATCTGCTTCAGTTTAGCTAGCAACTCGTGACCTTCATCCATGGCTAATATTAACGATGACAAGAGCTTACGTCGATAACGTTTCTTCAGAGCTGCCAAAACACCTTGATCCATCGGCTGTACAAGTGAAGTGACGTTCGGGGGAAGGAAGATTGCCTTGATCCCTTTGTCTGTCAAGAAGTTTGTGTCTGGATGAGTCGTTGCGTTGTCCATGATAAGTATGGCTTTCCTTGGAAGATTTTTAGACTTTAAAAACCTCTCAACTTCAGGGACGAATTGGTTGAAAAACCACTCCTTAAATATAGTTTCGCTCATCCATGCATTGGATTGGTTCCGGTACCATACAGGCAAATCAAAGCCATTCTCAGTACACTTAACATGTTTGAAACACCTTGGTTTCTTTGCTTTACCTATCATGGCTAATTTAACTTTATGTTCTCCAGTTGCATTACTACAAGCAAGAATAGTTATTCGCTCTTTACTTTTTTTGTAACCTGGAGCACTCAATTCACTTTTTAAAGCCAAACTTTTAGCAGGAAGCATTCGATAATTGAGGCCGGATTCATCACAATTATAAATCTGGTCACCAGTAAGACCTTCCTTTTCAATAAGCTCTTGAAATTTTATTTTAAACTCACCAACAGAATTTGGATCAGCTGATAATTTTTCCCCGCAGATGCTGAGTTGCTTGACGCCATACCGCTGTTTCCACCTATCTAACCATCCATTGCTTGCTGTGAACCCCGAATCACCCTCTTCTTTGAATTCTTCATAGAACTTCAGAGCTTTTTCTTGCAAAATTGGACCGGATATTGGCACACCTTTGTCCCTTTGAACACGAAACCACTGATACAAAGCCTCGCTTACTTTTTCATATTCGGCACATTTCATTGACTTTCTCTCCTTAATAGACTCTGTACACATTCTTTTTAAACACCATGATTCAATCTCAGTTTTTTTCTTTTGCCAACCAAGCACTGTAGATCGCCCAACATTTAAGTTCAATGCTATTTTATTGACGTTTTCACCTTTTTCCAGTCTTTTTAACGCATCAAATTTAAGTTCCATTGAAACCGACACTTGCTTCCTCTTTTTCCCCGACATCTTCTTTGACACACACGCCAAAAGTGTAAAACAATAACTGAATAAAACAACAATAACAATAACTGAATTAAAGAGTGAAAAAACCGTTCTACTCGAGCACACGTAACACAACTCAAACTGTCAACAGTCAGCGCTAAACTAATCAGGTAGAAGAGACACGAGAATAAAAGGTTCGCCAGCGCGACCGTAGCGGATCGGTAAACAATAGCGACCATCCCCCAACCCCCGCCCCTAACCGGTCAGTCAGAGGAAAGGTCGTTACCCCGACTTGGAATTCCCAAATCTACGAATTCCCGTCTGCGGCGCGCACTGACCCACTTCCTGGCTCGCCTCCCTCGTTGTGTGCACTAGGCTATTATGATTTGAAGTCGAGTTTACCGTCTTCCAATGACTGTCGAGTTACCGGGTATCGAGTCAGTGAGGTTCTACTGTACCCATTTACAAGAAAGGCGACAAAGAGCAGTGTGAAAACTACAGAGGCATATCACTGCTAAGTACTGCTTATAAAGCTCTGTCAAAAATAATTCAGCGCCGATTAGAAGAATTCACCGACACAATAATAGGGGACCACCAAGCGGACTTTATAAAGGGACGTTCAACCTCGGATCAAATCTTCATCTTGAAATCAGTCATTGGCAAGTATTGGGAATTCGATCGTGAATTCCATGGACTGTTTATTGATTTCTCGAAAGCATATGATAGCCTCAATAGGAAGAAAATATGGAAAAAGATGGAAAAGTTTGGTATACCAAAAAAACTTATTAATCTAGCTAAGATGACACTCGAAGGGTCTAAGTGTAAAGTCAGAATTGAGGGTGAATTGTCTGATGCTTTTGAAGTAATAACAGGAGTTCGACAAGGTGACGGGCTTTCACCTTTGCTGTTTAACATAGCTCTAGATGATGCCCTTCAAAAAATTAGACATAAAAACTTAGGTGTAACAGTAGGATGTAAAATTAATATATTAGCATTTGCCGACGATGTAACTATTTTAACTGAAACAAAAGAAGATCTTGAAGAACTAACCAAAATTTTCATTCAAGAGACAGGATGCATGGGTCTAAGAATAAATGATAAAAAAACAAAGTACATGCACTTTGAAAGAGGTCGCCACCCGCTTACAGAAATAAATATAGAAGGACATAGCTTTGAAGAGGTGGAGCAGTTTAAGTATCTGGGAGTACTAATATCCAATAAGAATAGTGAGGAATTAGAAATTGTAAACAGAATAA
The DNA here is from genome assembly GCA_035578905.1 of Stictocephala bisonia. NCBI lineage: Eukaryota > Metazoa > Arthropoda > Insecta > Hemiptera > Membracidae > Stictocephala > Stictocephala bisonia. The sequence goes on along the minus strand of JAQJVL010004281.1, from coordinate 10,741 downwards.
ACCTAGCCAACAGATGCATGTATGCTTGCAATAAGATCTTGTCGTCAAAGTTACTGTCATACCGAACAAAAATACGAATATATCAAACTATAATAAGGCCAGTACTTTTATATGGTGCAGAAACCTGGATATTAAATAAAAAAGAAGAGAACAAACTCATCGTGTTTGAAAATCGCGTACTAAGGAAAATATTTGGTCCAACAATGGAAAATGGAGAATGGAGGCGCAAGCATAACCAAGAGATAAGACAGCAGTACAATGACTGTGACATAATAGCAACCGCAAGATCAAGAAGATTGAGATGGGCAGGCCATGTATGGCGTAGAGAACAAGGGACGCTACTGAAGGAAGCTGGATTGGGAAGACCAGTGGGAAGAAGACCTATAGGTAGACCAAAAAGAAGATGGTGGGATGGGGTTAAGACAGACACCGCAGTACTTGGAACCACAATGGAGGAGGCAGAAAACAGAGAAAGATGGAGAGAGCTTGTTGGTGAGGCCAAATCCCTTCTTGGGCATCGATGGCCATGGGAGTAAGAGTAATCTGATTAATTAGATGCTAGAGTCCATTTATTGAATCTCTTGATTTTACTTCAGAGAGTTCTTACAGGAAGTGCTGAAACTACGAGGAGGTTGGGCTTGCTGCGATCAATGTTACGATGATATTTGTCAGCTCTAATCATAACAGTGCTTTCCATGGTTATCACATTTCGATTCTTCCACCCGCCCACTTATATGCGTATGGTGTAAATAAAAGGTTGTCAATAGTGAGGCTCCTTATCACTTCTTCCTGCAGCAACACCTACGCCTTGAGCATAAAGGGAATAATGTTTTGAGTAATTGAAGTCATCGGGATTTTTTTTAACACAAGAAAAAAAAGCAAAGTATAGACAGCTCATATCTTATAGGTATAGTCATCAATACTTTGCTTTTGTTGTTTTTTAGTTTGTTGTTGTTTTTAGATTTAACAAGTAAAGCAGGTGACAATTGTGACCATTTATGTGACTATGGGAGAAGTGGACTTATGAATAATAAACATGTTTTCCTGGCAAATGAACCATAAATCATAAATTCTTACATATGCCCTTCTTACTTTTACTTAGCTATAGTTATGTTTTTTTCAAACAACTTTACTGCTCATACTATTCAAAACTCCAATAATTTTACTAGTATTAACAAAAAGTATATGATCTTAGCTTTAAGTCAATCAATTGCTGGGTTTTCACTCACTTAATTGTGTAAAACATTACTTTTAAAAATGTAATTATCGTTACACAGTTTTTTAAAATTTATAGTGTTATTTAGTTTTGAATTCAACCCTTTTATCACCTTCATCAGATATACAGGATTTCTAATGCAAACTATTAAGAGCTCTGTAAAAGTTTAATTTAAATATTTTTAGAACATTCGTGACTGGCTTCTTTTGTTGTTGTAACGCCAAATCAGTAGTGGATGAGGTCGAAAATCGGGTCTGAGGAACCAGCCGTGGTGCAAAAAGGGTCAATAAACTGTACATTGGTTTTAACTAATATTTTGGCTTGACATAAATTTACAATATCAATCTGTATATTTTTTACTTATTTTATCCTAGTTTTACTTAGATTAATGGCTATAATTGCAATTAGATACATCATAATATGATTACTACGAATTGAATTTAAAATTAATCTGTCTCTTTCTTCTCTTACATTCTGTTCCTCAGGGTCCCATTTCACTCTGCTGAATTTTACTATTTTCATAAGGTTTTATTTACTATACCTTAGCTTCATTTATACTTCAGTCTTATAATAAATACTATATATGTTTTTTCTTCTGTGGATGACTTAATTCCTTAATTTCCTCTAATGTCTGTTTTTTTTAAGTATTAGCATTACTATAAAAAATTTAAGTTTGGATAAACAAGTTCGGCTTAGTTAATTTTGTTATATGAGAAATGTTAAGATTGTAATATTGTTGGCAGTGACAAGGGACAAGAGAGTCGACTTGCTCAAGAGACAGTCCACACGGTCTGTGTACGAGTGTCATGTTGTGGGAGCTGTCAGTGTGGGCAAGTCTATGCTCTGTCGCAGCCATATTGGCCAGTACCTTGAGGTAGGCAGGTTTATACCTGTACTCATTTCTTAACCCCAATTGTTTTCATCATAGATGAAAATTCAGTCAGTATAAATGAAAATAGCTATGATAATGATTTTAAATATCTTACAAGTGACGATAAGCAAACAATACGAGCCTAAACAGACCCAATCTACAATGGACCTGTAGATTTGAAATGTTTAAAAACTAATATTTGAAAATATAACTAAACGAGTATTACACTTATATTTTGTTTATGGATCTCAATTCTGGGTTACCACAACAATTTTAAAAACACAGTCTGCAATTAAATCAAAAACAATTTTGCTTTGAGGCAACAAGATTTGTTGCTCTTATATGATATATATAAATAGAAAATACTACAGATTATTATGAATTAACAAATATTTAATATGTTATATTGGAATAGGATATTATTGTTATTTTACATATTTTAAACTGTAAAATACTTTGTACTGATAGAAGAGCAAATATAAAGAAGATGTCCACGTGGACCCTTGATTTACAACAAGACTGACTAATTGGCATCCCCAGTCTGCAGTTAATCAGTCAGTCAGGCTCAGCAATTGGTTTGCCCATACGTTGTGCTTTGTATCATGAACATGTGAATGCCTGTGAATCAGCCTAGTGCCTACGTCAAATCAGCAGTGGGTGGAGCTTCACTCTCAACTCTCGGCAAACAGAACATAGTAAAAATATTATGTAGAAAGTCCTAACTTATGCTATATTCAGACTATCTTTTTGAGGGGTAAATGCCAACAACCCCCCAGAATATCCTACATAGTTAGAAATCCACAAAGTGCCACTGATTGACAATTAGATGTTTAGATAGGAAAATAAAAGAAAAAACTAAAGATTTCTCAAGACAATTTTAAACATTTATTTTTCAATCCAATTCCTATGATTTTTTATGCATTGTTAATTCATGATTAAAAATAAGCCTAAATAAATGAACTAATATCTTAAGTTCATCATAAAAACCTTTTATTTTTCAAAATACACAATGATAAAACTAGAAGCATAATTAGTTTCAGAATGTTAGACGAGTTGTAAATAGATTGGAATGTTTCCTTCCACAAGTGTTTTTTTCAGGCAGGAAGTGATAAGAAAGGGCATGGAGTTCAAGAGAGAAGGACAGCTGTAACAAAAACTGAATGCCTTTAATTCACTGCCTTTGTACCTATACCTATTCATTAATGCTGTCTGTCTCTTTTCACATGCTGATAAGGAAGTTGCCAGACTGTGGGGGAATATTTTCTGACTTAGATATTTTGTTTGTCTCGGCCAAATCAAGTACTGATAAAGAAGTGACCTTCTAAGGGCAAATATTTCAGATATATTGTTTATCTTGTGGTGATATTGTACTGATAAGGAGTGGCCTTCTAAGGGCAAATATTTATCTTGTGGCCGATATTGTCTTCTGATTGTTTTGTTTGTCAGCACTTTTCGCACCTGAAACATTTCTGATATGAAATCTATCTCCCCATTTACTTTCTGGAACCAGAACCGAGATTTTCCCAACAGTTCTCAGTTCCGGTTCTTTTGTCGAGAACCGACCTATCTCTAGTATTTAATAAGACCATGTTTGTACAGTTTAAACCTTCTTATAAAGAATTTCTAAAATTATGATCAGAAAGTTATTTTTGTCTCTACAGTCAGACAGACAAATAGAAAACAAAGAATTGTATGGCTCACGTGTAAAAGAAATTTTTATGGTTCTGTCCCAGGGTTTTTATCCTAACTTAAGTTTAAGAATGTAGTTCGGGGAACAAAGTATACATCATTTACAAAGCTTGTGAGTATAAAGAAATATGTAAAATGAAACTAATAGCTTTTTCTTAAACAGTTTGCAGCTAAAGGGTTAATATGCTCAACTTTCTTGGAAATTAAGCATTTAATTTATATTTTAATAAAGAATTTTAATATCATTGAAACTTAAAAAAAAAAAACATGATACAAGAATTTACTTTTTATTACCGTACTTTATTCCTTATTACAGTATCTTAAACGATTTATACTTAACAGGATGTGCCAGATGAAGAGATACAAGGAGTTACTCAATGTACAATCAATATGGTGCATGTCTACGGCCAGGAAAAGTATCTGGTGCTGAAGGACATAGACTTGACTCATAAGGACTCAGTATTACATCCAGCGGAAGTAGCGTGTGATGTTGTTTGTCTTGTCTACGATGGCACCAATCCTCTATCCTTTGAATATGTTGCCAACATCTTTTTGGTGAGTGCAATATACTGGTAGTATTGCTTTGACTTAAAATCATAATGTTAAATATTATATACATAATTTTTTGTTAGTAGTCCCATCTACTTGCTACTCCAAACTGAATACCAATATGTGGGCAGTTGGAATGTACTCCATGCATGCTACTGTACAATTATGTATATATGCCATTATGGTGGCTAAGCCTCTGAATGAAAGGTCCAAGGCTCGAATCCCCCTTGTATATTATGATTTGCATTTTTTACTTCATATTTCTTTTACATAATATGGAGGAGGGGCTATTTACAGCAATTTTTTAATTTATTTGAAATACCTTCTTAAATGGTGGAAACTGATTTAGGCAGTGAATGTATTTCCTGTTTAAAGCACAATAGTTTTAATATGTACAAAATGAAACCAAATTTATAATGATTTTATTTTTGCTACAAAAACCAACTATAAGTAAGTTTTTGCTACAAAAATAACAATTCATATAAAAACCTTTATCTTTCTTTCCAACCAACTGTAAGTTTTTGCTACAAAATTAACAATTCATATAAAAATCTTTATCTTTCTTTCTACTTTAATAAGTATTAAAAATCTATGTATTCTGGTCCATCCTATGTCACACCATCATATATATTGCGGTGTTAGCCATCTATGTCAGTTTTATCCATCACATGTTTTCTTTGCTGATTGTTGTTGTACCACAGGATTTCTAGTTATTTAACCCTTATAGTGCCGGGCCATTTTTGCATTTCCTATGCGAAAAGTGCCAGGCCAATTTTGGCAAAAATGTAAGGTTCCAGGTAAAAATTTATAGAATCCATGTTTTTAGTCATATTTATATAAATTCTTTTTTAAATGAAAGAGCAATAAGTGGTCTATAGAGCTATGTATATATATTTAACCTTTCTTTGTAATAAATTTTATTTTTTTCTAAAAACCTTGAGAAAAAATTTTTTAATATTTTTTTTCAAGTTTGAAGGTCCGTATGTTAGTTATAATTTTATTTTAGAATATTGTCCTGAACGGCATTTTATAGAGCATTTAAAACTGAACTAATACATATAATTTCATTTACTATACTTCTAAAATTATCTCTTTACAACCGATCAGAATATCAGCAACATGTGCACTGACATAACCTAACCTAATAGTTACGTGTCTGTCACGGAACAGTTACGTCATCTAGACACAGTCCAAGAGCGAAACTACGTGCAGCGGTCATTGGCAAAGCGTCTGGTATTATTCTGGCGGTCATTTAATAAAACATAACGATGCACTATAACAAATACAGCGCGTCTCTCACAGCGACGCTGGCATTTCTCGCACTAGTAAGGGGCGTCGCTGACAGCGATTCCCGGCACTATAAGGGTTAACAAAATATATATATACTTCTTATATTTAACATTGCTTTAATTACTTTCAAGGAAGTGAATTATTACATTTTAGTAAATGTGATCATAAGAAAAGAAAACTCGCTAAGTTCTACAAAGTTTGCTTGATGTTATTATTGAAGATGGGTTGATTCCAATATTTTGTCCATTTCGATAAAGATTCCAGAAAATCAATTTCCGATCACAATCAGGCTAGATCAGTTCTAAATGTGTTAATTTAAGAGTTGTACATTTAAAGAGCTAATACTGTGTAATCTGCTCCTTTCGTATTTAATCAAATTTACCAAGGTACAGAGAGAGGCCTTGACTACAGTATTATGGTAGCAAGTTTTGCTTTTGTAAGGAATTGATTACAGTGTCACTTTATAAATAGCGTATGCTTACCTTTGTTACAGGAGCGTGACACATCGACACCTGCATCAGCATGACTATCATTCATAAAGAGCTTGATCGCATTAACTTCACATAATCGCATCTCTATGTGATAAAAAAGCCAACTGTAGTTATTGTTTGTTGACAGAAGTATTACCAAGACAGTAAAGTGCCTGCACTAGTGGTCTGCACTAAGGCTGACAAAGGTTTGGTCACTCAAGAGTATCCTGTGCAGCCTTCTCTGTTCTGCGAAGAGCACAAGCTCTCCCCCCCTCACGCCTTTACTGCTTCCAAGGAAACTGGCTCAGAACTGTTTGTCAAACTAGCCACCATGTCTGCCTTTCCGTAAGTACTTTGTCTAGGTCACCAGTATGAATTATTAATGGGTGCTTTTTCTATAGTCCTTATATATTTCTAAGTACCATCCTGAGTAAACAATATTTTATTGAAAAATTCTGAACGTTATCTTTTACAAGTAGCCAAGCTAATTATTATTCATTTGTAAGACACCGATCGTAGAGATACGGGCGAATATGAGGGGCGAATAAGTGTGATGATAGTAGATGAATGAGTGTAGTCATTGTTACTAACTGAGGTCGACAATTTATTAATAGCTCAATAGCTAGGGCAAGTAAGGGACCTACAGATTATGTGGAATCCGAACCACGTAGTGTTGGTCTGATTTTCAGCTAACAGACAAGTCTAATACTCAGGTTTTTTTCATACACAATTTATTTATTTTATTTTTTATTTATGTGCAAGGTATTCTATCAATAAGAACAAATTTAAAATATTTTCTGGAATATGGCCTTCAAATTTTTTATGCTCTGCTCCAACTCTAAATACATATCCATATAAGTTTTCAATAACTCCTAGGTCTGCTTTTTAAAGAAGCTTTTCCATCATCCTCTATCTTTTCTCTTCCACCAGTCTTCTCATCTTCTCTCAAAATCTTCCTTTATTCTATACAGCTATTAATCCCTCTGACACCTTCTTGGTCTCCTTCCCTCCATTTCCATCTAATGGACACTTCATTGTGCTTAAATAGATGGAAGCCTCCGTTCTTTTCCTTGTCCAAACCATATCTGTCGATCCCTCTTATTTATATCTAATATTGGTTCCGCCACCTCGCTTTCTGATTACTTCATTTCTTATTCTATCTGATCTAGTCACTCTCTTATTACTCCTCTAAAATCCCATTTCGTAAGTCTGTGTTATACTGGTGGCGCAGTGCTGTAACCCAGCTACTTGGGGACAAAGTGTTGTGGAGATTGTAGGCGATAGGTTGGATGCTCGGCCATCTTAATACTGACATGGTGTTTCGCTCAAAGGTTGCTATCGGCTTCGACACTACTATAGAAGTCTTGGGTGTCCATGTTGGGTGGTTATCATTGTACGGATGTTGTGTGCCAGATAACTGAGTATCAGGCTTGTCAATTAGCTGAAAATCAGACCAACACTACGTGGTTCGAATTGCACGTAAAGCTGTAGGTCCCTTAGTTACCCTGGCTGTTGGCCTATTAATAAATTACTAGGGATGGACGGGTCTCGAAATTTCGGGAATTCCCCGGGAAATTATAATTCTCGTCTTGCGAGAAGGAAATTTTGTTACGATCGGGAATTCCATTCGAGAGTTTTCAATTATTATTCTAAGAGGTAACCAACTAAATAGTTCGATCTCAACAACACGGTTATAATCGACATTCATGGTGAAGTTCGGATTTTTTCAATCGATATAAATTAAATTAAAGTGAAAGTATAATAAAATTATGATAGACTTGTGTCTCGATTACCGTGGAATGTAATTTATTGCGTATACTGTGGCAGTGAAGTTACGTAGTGACTGACGACTGACAGTCGGAGTCGACAGTTGGGGTCGAACGTAAATGTGACGTTCTCACGACCCGTTCATTTGACAAGGCTCATCTAAGTGAACGAGATATCCGGATCACGATGCTAAAAAAAACTATTAAAGTCGAACAAGTTACCGAGATCTATGATCCAACTAAACAAATCTAGTATAGGACAGAACTGTTGACCGAAACCCAAATGATAATGAACAAAAACTGAGTGGACCTATATTCCATTGTTTGTTCGTTTTAGTAACGTAAAATCATTCAATCACACTGCTCCCGAGAACAGGTCACTTTACTGTCCAACAAAACAACAAATCTTCCTTCCCATGGCAAAAGTCCATTTCTCTCATGATGTACGTACAATGAACCGTTCTGCTCGTTTCCGAATTGAAATTATCGTATATTTATTTCTCGTGAGGTGATTGTGATCCCTTTTGGTGTTTAATCTGAGTAGGGAATCATCCAATGATTTGACAGAAGAAAATATCGTATCATATCATATAAAATATCGTGATGGCGTTCAAGTATCGTGCGACGTAACAATATTTATTTATTTTCAATTGAATAAAAATAAGTAGATATATCCGTAGCGAATGTCAATTAATAATTTGTTTGTGAACACTTTAGATCGCCAAATGTGCACGTAACATTTACAGGGATACGATATTTTCTTCTGTCAAACTGTCGATCGGTTTCCTGACTAGGTTAGAAAGTAACACAGATGGAGTGTAAAATGTATTACAATACGATAATTTTGATTTGTAAACTCAGTGAACGGTTCCCTGATCATAATTGTTACTACTACGTCGATGTTAAATGCAAAACAATTCAATCCAAATCTCTTCTGATTATAAAACGGTCGGATTTAGCAATACCGAACATAATTTTTATTGAGCCGAAACTTCATCAAACTTCTTGTGTTCATTTCATAAATTTATAATTTAGCTGCACAAATCTTCTTTGTATCACCAGTTGCCAGTTGGCATTTAGCTGATATTTCAGATTGCATCTCGTCTGCTAGGCATACATTTGCCGATTACGTATACCGTTGTCACTCCATTACGTCAGAAATTCCTCGTGATGAAATGATTATCTTTTTATGTATCGAAGTAGTTTCGAGTTGCACACATTCATTACCAATCATAATTTATTAAAAATAATTGATCGTAAACGACTTAAATTTATATTTAGGTGCACAATTATTAAATTATTACTATCGATCCATTAAACTACCGGTATTTTGGCATCTAGATTTACAAATTTGATTATATTTCACAGCTTATTTCCGGTTTATTATAACCACGTTATTACTGAATAAAATAACTTCAGATCCACTTTTTATGGCGCATACAAAATCAAATTTTTCTTGAAAAGAGACAATTTTGAAAGCAATCGACTGTGTTTGGCGATGACTGAATCGTAGAATCACTTGATCCAGCTTTTGCCCAAAAGCTTCACTACCGTGATCGGAACTACCAGATAAACCGTCTGTGTGATTACTGTAGTTGACAATCACAGAGAAGAAATAGAAGTTGCTTTCTTATGACTACAGCGGCAGTTATTAATAGAATTAAAACAAATGCACATCTCTACAATTGTCAATACACGTGCAGTAATAATTACTAAGTTTATGCGTGAGGATTTAGGGGGGGGGGGATAATGAAGGGACTGCCAAGATCGCTCTGTGTGCAACTTCAGTTCCTAGTTATAATGTAGTTCAGTTAATTAATTGAAGAATTCACCCATGTCTAGTTTTTATGATGATTTTAATTAAAATTGGCATGTAATATTATGTAACTACCATTCTTTTATTTCGCTTGTTACAATTTTAATTAAGTTATATCAGGTAAGATTGCTTTGTTTATTAAGTGTGTAATCTGTTATTATTTAGTCTAAACCTGTTTGATTTTTTTCTGTTTTGTGGATAGCAGGCAAAAAATAAAAAAGATTTAATAAAATAAGGAGTACATAAATGTGCCTTAACATTAATGGTTGAATTTTCTACTAGATCACGTACCAATAAATTATTATTACCATAAAATGTATCGATTTATTTTTTATCTACTAAGTTTGAAAATTAATGTATAATAAGCTGGGAAAAATTCCCTCCGAAAATTTCTCGAAATTTTGGAGGAAATTAATTTCCCTCCCGTTTCCCTCCCGAAATTTGGGAGGAAATAAATTTCCCTCTCGTTTCCCTCCCGAATCTAAAAATCTCCTCTCGTCCATCCCTATAAATTACCCTTTCTGAGGAACAGTTGAATTCAGTTAATAACCAGACTACACTCATATCACCATTCATATTTGTCTTAAAATATGCACAACGTTGTGTCGGCGTCTCATATGTAAGAACAGTGTAGTTAAACTGTAACGCACTCTAATATGTTTTTATTTCTTTTATTTGTTGTACGTTTCATATGGCAATAGTTATTTGAATTTCAAAATATTAATATCACGGACATCATTATAAAAATAAATATGTTTAATTTTAATGTTATGCAATGTTCAGTCACTTTACATGATCAAATGTTTGCTGTTGCAATTTTAAACAATGATAATTACAAGTTATTTCAGGGCACTAGGCCTAGGATTTTAGTAAAAAAGGAGTTCAGCATACCTGATTAAATAGTAAACTGAAGACAGACACACACATTCACAACAAAAGTAACAGTAAGTGAAAATGTTGACTTCCAGTTCAGTGGCCTTGTGACTCGAGAAGGTGCCAGTGCCCCTGAAATATTTTATTAATTTCGTATTCTTTTTTTGTGATTTGCGTTCTGTCTTTCCCGGGTTTTCCATT